>JAGFNQ010004227.1:256784-330026 GCA_024364735.1 Boesenbergia rotunda
CGAAAAGGGTATGGTTATTAAGTTTGAACATAACCTTCCCCCTCAAACACGGGTCTCCCCCCAAAACCCAAAATAATCAAAGGTGAAATTTTTGAATTGCATATGAGAGACATATACCATAAATGTATCATGGCAACAATGTATATGCATCATACGACAAAAAGTGTGAATTGCACATGAAAACATATACAGAAATATATCATGGTCAACATGTATATGTTTCATATGACAAGTAAGGAATGCAGCTGTATCGGACACATAATCCTGATTGGTCTCCGTGATCGATTAGGTTCGTTGATTATTTGATACAGAAGAATTTCTGATTAGTCTGGGGACCGATTAGATTTCAGAAAAATTCCTGAAACTCTGATACGTTCCTGATCAGACTGCATTAACAATTTGCATTCCAAAACAAGGTGTAGACTCTATTGATATTCGTTATTTCAGAAAAATTTCTGAAACACGACATTAATAACAAGAGTTATGACTCAACAAACTTTTTTTTTATGAATTTGAACATTCCAACATAGGTTTGTATCAAATCAACATTTTAATACTTGATGTTTTAGAAAAATTTCTGAGAATCAAGGATCTTAAAAATTCCTACCTTCTTTGAATACTGAAAATTTGTATTCACTTAGTACCGGTTTTACCAATGAGGATCAAGTATGTTTCAATTGGACTTGGTTTGTATCATATGTGTGTATTAGTTTTGTTTGTGATATGATCATTAACTGATACAATTGATGAAAAGGGGATCGGACTGAGAGTAGTCTGATACGCTTATCAGTGTTGATCTGATCGATCACCGGACCGATCAGTATGTTTCCTGATCGGTCACCAGACCGATCAGAGTGAGTCCTGATCGGTCGGTGGACCGATCAGGTCTGACACAGACTGTTTTCCGAACCTGATCAGTTTCAGAAATTGATTTGGTTCAACCCTTAACCATTCCCAAACCCTAATTCAATTAATTTCAATCCATTTGTTCTTAATCATGTGGTTCCTTAACCAAACAGTATGTTTTCATATCAAAGAATTTCTATGGATTAAAGCAAACAATCCAAAAACAGATTTGTGTCAAAGCATCATCAATATGTTCTAAGCATGATCATGTTTATTCCAAGGAGTTTTGATAATCCAATCTACACTTATGTACTGATACCTTAGTGATCCAATTAATATTAGGCATATGAATGACATTGGATTTGATATCAGTTAAGTGGAAAAAGCAAACAAGTCATGGAACTTGAGTATTGACTTTTGAACCATCATAAAATATGTGAGTAAATTCTAAAACATACTTGTATCAAGTGAGTATCAACATATGATCAAATTTCTAAGTTTTGATCAGTTTAATGTATGTCTATAACATGTTTGCTTCAACTACTCAACTTCATACTTGTTCCTTAACATGCATTCATGTGGTATAACACATACAAGAAAATCATGGCATATGTTCATCAAACACAATCCTCTTAAGCTTGAACCATAAACTTCAATAGTAAAACTAATCATCTTAAGCAATCCATGGTAAAAACAATTTATGTGCCAACCTAAACTATTCATGCAATATATATGTTTTTTTTTCAAAAACTTGTAGATTTATTTTGAGGCATGGATATACTATCATTCATCGCATGAAAATTTCCTTACTACTCAAGTGAAATTCAAGTTTCCCATTGATTTAAATCTAATCATCTAAATTGTCAACGAAAAACCTTTCTTACGAGTAGTACATGGTCATTCACTAGTTTGAGAAAATGGTGAGCACATTCCAAATTAGGAATGGCTATATGTTTGGAGCACCAAATATCAACTACCCATGTTGATAGATGCTCCCCCTCAACCTAAGCTATACAATTCGAAATATGGAGGTTTTAGGTACCCAAATTTTGGGACATAATGCATCAACAATGAGGGACTTTGGCACCCATGCTTTAGTCATTTTCTTTTTGCCTTTTTGAACCCTAGAATTGTTTGATGATCCAAAATGTGTTCTAGACATTAGTGATATGACACTAGGTTCTTTAGGTTGGTAACCCAAATCAACTTTGTTGTAAGCCGCCTTTTGTGAGTTTAAGATCATATCTAGGGTTTTGGTACTTGTTGAAAATTTCTCAAGAATATTCTTGAGGTTTCCAATTTCACCCTTCAAACCCTTATTTTCATCCTCAAGATTTTTAACAAGCAAATTATCAAGATCCTCATCCTTAGAGGATTTCTCATGAAAATCTTTAATATCCTCCACCCTAGAGGATTTCAATTCTTCTACTTCCAATTTCAACAATTTAACTTTGTTCTTGGATTTTTTAAGCAACCTAGCTAGACATGCAATGGTTCTATAACACTTATCTAGCTCGGGAGAGATTACCTCTTCATCATCCGAAGATGATGAAGGCGCGGTTGAGGAGCTTGATTCGTCTCCACTCTCCTCTTCATTTGAATCCTCTATGGCCATGAGGGCAAAGTTATGAGTGTTCTTCTCCTCCTCTTCTTCGGATGAGCTAGAGGACGATTCATCCCATGTGGCCCTCAAAGCCTTCTTTTTCTTCTTTGATTTATCCTTCTTCTTCTTTAACTTTGGACATTCATCCTTGTAATGTCCTTTCTTACTACATTCATAACATGTAATATTAGACTTATCAATCTTAACTTCACTAGGGTTACCTTTACCCTTGAGGCGCCGGCTCTTCCTCATCATCCTTCTAACAAAGTTGGCCATCTCGGAGGAAGAAGACCAGCTGCCCTCCTCCTCGGACTCGGATGAGGATGAAGAGACTTCCTTCTCCTTCTTCTTCCCCTTCTTCTTCTTCTTGTTGTTTCTTGCCACAAAAGCAACCCTTTTCTCCTTTGGGCTTGTGTTAGAAATCTCATGTAGTTCCATCTCACAAAACAAATCTTCTAACTTTACAAAAGATAGATCCTTGGAAACCTTGTAGACATCCACCATGGATGACCACAAAGTATTCCTAGGGAAGGCTTTGAGTACATACCTCACTAGGTCTCTATTTTCTACCTTTTCATTTATGGAGTGGAGACCATTCAACACTTCTTTAACCCGTCCATGGAGTTCACTTACCTTTTCATTTTCTCCCATGGTGAGGTTTTGAAGTTGACAGTGAAGCAAATCCTTCTTGACTCTCCGGGTGTCTTGAGTTCCCTCATGGAGCTCAAAGATTTTGTTACATAGGTCCTTTGCACTTGTAAAGGGACCAACTTTGATGAGTTGGTCCTTAGTCATTCCACATTGCAAGATGACCACAGCCTTAGCATCCGCTTCTCCCTTTTTGATTTGATCAGCTGACCACATGGAGAAGTCTAGCTCTTTTCCTTCACCATCTCTTGGAAGGATGAAGCCCTCCTTCATGGCAAACCACAAACTGATGTTGGTCTTGAGATAGAACTCCATCCTTGACCTCCAATATGAAAAATCTGTGCCGTCAAAGAATGGAGGTCGGTTTGTGCTGTAGCCTTCTCTTCCAGCCATCTTGCTGTAAGCTCTCGGATGTTAAGCCGTGAACAGAGCCCCAAGCTCTGATACCACTTGTTGAAAATGGGATGACTAGAGAGGGGGGGGGAGAATATAGCCAGACACAATTTCTTGCTCTTTTGAGGATTTCTGCACTTCAATAGTTAAGCAGTGGAATACAATTGCAGAAACGAAGAACAGCAAATAAAAACACAGGGAAAGCAAACCGACGCTAACACCGTGATGTACAAGGTTCGGGGATAACTTGCCCCTACTCCTTGGCGTGCCCGTAAGGTGGGCGATCCCTTGATCGTCGGCAGATCAAGCCCCGGTGAACACCGGATATCAAGCGCCTCCTTCTCGGTGGAGAAACCTCTCCACAATCGCCTCAGTAGATGAATACAAGGTAAGCACAGAGACACTCGAGAAGACAAGCTCACAAAGATGTAACAAGATCGCTCAAGCACAAAGCAACAGAGAGCACGAACACAGCCCAGCCAAACTTCCCCAAGTTTCTATCTTGTTCGCCACCGGTCTTCTGCATCCAGCTTTGTCTCTTAAGCTCCCTCTCACCATCGCAAGCTTCATCAACATCCACTGAGCCAACCTGAACCCACTGACCTTCCTGAGCACTCAGTCCACTGAAGACCTCCTCTCCAGCTGAGTCTCCGTCAGTCACCAGCTGCTCCAGTTGCCGTTGAAACTTGAGAAGGAGAAACAAACAAATCTGCTCCAAGGAAAGCCTCCCATTGACCCTCCTTAAGTGTTTGAATCACCTGCTATCATCTGCACACTCCAACAGAGGCTTAGCAATGCATATCAAAAAGAAATCAGCAAGTAGCAGAGAATCGACAGTGAAAACAGACGCGATCAGAGCTTCTGACAGCTTATTTGAATTAAAGTTTTGCTCCTGATCGGTCACCAGACCGATCCAGCAGTCTTCTGCACACTCCTGATTGGTCTCCAGACCAATCAGGCTCCTGCCTGATCGGTCACCAGACCAATCAGGCTCCAGCCTGATCGGTCACCAGACGAATCAGGCAGCTTCCTGACCGATCAGGAGTCATCCTGATCGGTCATAGTGAGAACCTTACGACAAATGATCGTTCACCAGTCCGATCTGAATAGTATCCCTGATCGGTCACCAGACCGATCAGGAGCAGATCAGCAGGGGAACTCAACTCACTGTGGGCTCCCTGATCGGTCACCAGACCGATCAGGAGCTGTGCAGTGAGTGAAACACATACTCCCTGATCGGTCACCAGACCGATCAGTCATCGCTGGATCGGTCACCAGACCGATCCACGAAGGAGCACCGTGCCAATCTCCCTGATCGGTCACCAGACCGATCCAGGCAAGCCCAAATGCACTCTAAGTCACGAGAACAAGCCTCCAGCCCTTCTCTGACTCGTGCCATGCCCAACTTCACTCACTGGGACTTCAACCTAGCCCTCCAAGCTAGGACCTGGTTTCACTCACCAGGGTTTCGATCACCCGGCTTCACTCACCGGGACCCGACTTCACTCACCGGGATTTCAACCTAGCTTCACTCACTAGGATTTCGGTCACCCGGCTTCACTCACCGGGACCCGGCTTCACTTACCGGGATTTCAACCACTTGGCTTCACTCACCAGGACCCGGCTTCACTCACCGAGATTTCCCTCACCTGGCTTCACTCACCAGGACCCGACTTCACTCACCAGGCTTTCATCCAACCTAGCTTCCCAAGCTAGGACCAGGCTTCACTCACCAGGGTTTCATGCCCAGTCCCCGACCAGGACTTAACACAAATTCGCTCAACAAAACTTAACTCAAAACTTAAATCGGTGTCAACACCAAAACTTCAATCAGGGTCAGACTGCATCAACAGTAAGGTGTTTATTCTAAACACCAACGACCACCTTGGAAAGTTCACGGCAAAAGCTAATGAAGGGATACTGGTCAGGTACTCCCTTGTTTGCAAAGTCTATCGAGTCTACAACAAGAAGTCTAGATTGGTTGAAGAATCTTCTGATGTTGTCTTTGAAGAAATTCCAATATCAAATGATCAATCAGAAGATGTTGAAGGAGCTCAATTCGAACTCAGGCAACTGGGTTTGGATGATAGTCCAAATGTTGTAGATGGTGGTGATGAGTCTGATGACGGTGAGCCTAGACAACCTATCGATCAGCCGGATCCTGAGGTTGAGCCGGTGTCTAGTGAAACCATTCAAGAAGCACCACCAACTCCTAGGACAACTAGGTTAGCCTCTAGCCATCCCCAAGACCAGATTGTTGGAGACATCCATCATGGGGTTAGGACTACATCATTCTTCCGAAATGAGGCTAATGAAGTTGCCCTAATTTTTGAAATTGAACCTAGAAAAATTGATGAAGCATTAAATGATCCCGATTAGATCATTGCCATGCACGATGAACTAGGTCAATTCGATAGAAGTCAAGTGTGAGACTTAGTCCCTAGACCCAAGAAGACCATAATTATTGGAACCAAATGGGTCTTCAAAAATAAATTGAACTATAAGGGAGAAATCATAAGAAACAAGGCACGCTTAGTAGTCAAGGGCTACAGTCAAGTTGAAGGCCTTGATTATGATGAGACATATGCTCTCGTGGCACAATTAGAGTCCATCCGATTGATATTTGCATTTGCAGCACATCGTGGTTTCAAGCTATATCAAATGGATGTCAAATCAGCCTTTCGAAATGGTTTAATAAGAGAAGAGGTCTATGTCGAACAACCTCCGGAGTTTGAGAGTACCGAATTTCTAAACCACGTATTCAAGCTCAAGAAGGTGCTCTACGGCCTTAAACAAGCACCCAGAGCTTGGTATGAGCAATTGTTGACATTTCTAATTGAAAAAGGCTTTGTTAGAGGCCAAATAGACCCTACACTGTTTCTACGAAGAGATGGTGACAATATATTTGTAGCCCAAGTATATGTCGATGACATAATTTGTGGCTCAAACAACAAGGGGTATTTAAATGAGTTCATTGGACACATAGAGAATGAATTTGAAATGAGTCTAGTGGGAGAGTTGTCTTTCTTCCTTGGACTCGAAATCAAACAAACCCGGGATGGAATCCATGTGCATCAATCAAAGTATACTCAAGAAATGCTTCGAAAATTTAACATGAGTGATTCAAAAGAGGTAACCATTCCCATGACTACAAATACAAGATTAAACAATGATGAGAGTGGTAAATATGTTGATTTGACTCAATATCGGAGCATAATAGGTAGTCTGCTATACTGTGGGGTTTTTCGGGCCACGAAAACCGCTTTTTCGCGTCGCGGAAACCCCGAAAGCCCCAATAGCAAGGATCCGAGCGAAGAAAGCCATTTCAAAAATTACGAGTGCTCGTTTACATGCTTCAAAAACCCGATCTACTCCTAGATCTAAAGAGGGATAAACATTTTACCTTTGATGCGTGCCCCGTTTAATCCCGTTCGCTCCTTTTGGATGTCGAATCTCTAGGACGTCACGTGCCGTCCCTCTAGAAGTATCCACGCGAACAAAAGTAGATGGAGGAAATCCTTTAGGTGTGCTAGCACCTTGTAGGATTCGGCCAAGAGGAGAAGAAGAAGAAGAACTCCAACAATTGGAGAGGAAGAAGAGAAGACACACTTAGAGGAAAAATGAAACAAAACCAACTTTTGTTCTCCCATGGTGGTCGGCCACTTAATGGCCATTAATGGCCATTAAGTGGCCGGCCATAATGGCCACTAATGGCCATTAGGTGGCCTTCCTTAACCCCCTTTCAATTTGAATTCAAATTCAAATGGGGGGGAACCAAGCTAAGTCATCACTTGGTCAAGTCAAGGTGAGGTGGCCTTTTGGTCAAGTCAAACTTACCTTTTGTGGAATTTCCATATTTAGTCAAGTCAAACTTGACTCCATTTCTTCTCCCATGTCAAGTCTAACTTGAAGTGGAACCAAGTCAAGTCAAACTTGATTTGGATTTGGGTCAAGTCAAACTTGCCTTTTATGGACTTTCCATATTTAGTCAAGTCAAACTTGACTCCATTTCTTCTCCCATGTCAAGTCTAACTTGAAGTGGAACCAAGTCAAGTCAAACTTGATTTGGATTTGGGTCAAGTCAAACTTGCCTTTTATGGACTTTCCATATTTAGCCAAGTCAAACTTGACTTCATTTTTTCTCCATCTATTTGTTCTTTGCGTGTGACCCTATAGGTTCTTGTAACGTTGGCAATGCTTCTAACTCTTAGAAACATAAGCAATGAGCGGTATCTAGCAACACATCATTGCTACCCAAGTTACAAGAATGTTGAGATTCAACATCACCAATGTGACTACTAATTATGACTTTCATAATATGTGACAATGTCCTTCTATCGTCGATATCTAGATTGATCTTATATGAAGCATAGACCGTGTCATCCTCCAATCAATCTATGTGTCTTGAACTCCAAGTAGACTCACTATAATCAAATAAGCTCAATATCTCATATTGCCTTATTTGGGCATGGCCATGCACTTAGTGATCTTACTCTATCAAGACTATGATATCTCTCCCGTCATATAGGAGGGATAGATCCCATCTACATCACTCACATCCCTCCGCATAATTTGTTACATACCCAGTAATCGCCTTTATAGTCCACCCAGTTACGGGTGACGTTTGACGAAACCAAAGTACATAACTCCTTATGTAGGGAACTATGGTGACTTCAGGTCTAAGGACTAATAGTCATACTAATAGTCACATGAGAAAGTATATGACACTCATATAACGATCCATGATACTTTCTCATGGTGGGTCATTCAGTATACATTCTCTAATGTATACCCATGTGTCAACTTGATATCTCATATCCATGACTTGTGAGATCAAGTCATCATGTTGACCTACATGCTAGTCTCTATGCATTAACATTGTCCTTGAATGTTGATACTTGACTAGGAATAATTAAGAGTAGTGTTCTCTATATCATCTCACTATCGATTCAACTAATCGATTGATATAGATAAGAACCTTCTACTCAAGGACGTTATTATACTAAGTTATTTGGCACCAATACACATAAGTACAATAACCATAAGAAATGCCTTTATATATAAGAACTATATATATACAAGAATATGATACAATGAGTCCAAAAAGTAATCATCATATGATTGGCTCTAGGGCTCTCACTAACATATACCTCACAGCCAGTCGACCTGATATACTTTTTGCTGTGGGTATGTGCGCTAGGTATCAAGTCTATGCCAAGGAATCTCACTTAATTGCTGTCAAGAGAATTTTGAGATACCTTAAAGGCACAATTAGTGTTGGTCTATGGTACCCCCGTACCGAATCATTCGACCTAATGGCTACACCGATTCTGACTATGCTGGATGCAAGTTAGATCGGAAAAGCACAAGTGGGGGCTGCCAATTTTTAGGATCATCTCTAGTTAGTTGGTCAAGTCGGAAGCAACACTGTGTTGCTCTCTCCACGACCGAGGCCGAATATATTGCTATGGGAGAGAGCATATCGCAATTGTTGTGGATGATTCATACATTAGAGGACTATGGATTAAGCTACAAGGGTATGCAAGTGTTGTGTGACAACATTAGCACAATTAACCTAACCAAGAATCCGGTCCATCACTCTAGAACCAAACATATTGAAGTGCGTCACCACTTTATTAGGGATCATGTTGCTAGAAGAGATGTTGTACTCTCATATGTAGAGTCCAAATCAAATCTAGCGGATATTTTCACTAAACCACTCCCCGAAAATGAGTTTAGCTTCTTAAGAAGGGAATTGGGAATGTGTCGCGCTTCGTAGGATTGATATGCATTCAAAACCCTTTGTGATCATTTCAAATTGTTGGGCAACAATTGGGTAACTTGGGGACATCTCACACAAACTATAAGGTTTACCAAAATGTTTTTGTTTGCTAGATATGGGGTGAGATGCTAGGATCAACTTAATTTTTCAAAATGTCAATGCATCCCTTGAGAAATTTGGTTGACGAGATAAAAATCACTTCGGTGGCCAAGTATGGGGAAAACCAATGCATAACACATGTGTACTTGGCTCCATGATCATACTTGGACATTCCAATCAAGGAAACTTGATTGGAGACTTGAATTTGGGACAAACTTGCTTGAAATTGCTTGAATGTTTGTTGATTGAGTTTGACTCCACTTGGGTGGAGCAAAGTGATTTGTCAAAACCATAAGGACTTTTGATCCTCCTTCAGGGATCAATTATAGTCATGGGATCACTTCCAAGATCGATAACTTTCATCAGATCTTATCAGAAATCGTTTGGAAGTCTGAAACTGAAAGTTTCAAATCGTATAAGGAAAAATCAAGAAGTCTGATCGGTCACCGGACCGATCAGGAGTAAGACTGATCGGTCCAACAGACCGATCAAGTTGTTTCGTGATTAACCACAGAAATTTCTCTGTGTTGGTCTGGATCAGTCCCCGGACCGATCTGGACCTTCCCGTGGTGATCAGTCCACAGACCGATCAGAGAGGTCATAGAACACTTCGCGGAAAATTATCCAAACAATCTGTGTTGGCTTGGATCGGTCCACAGACCGATCTAGCACCCTGTGGTGATCGGTCCACAGACCGATCAGGGGGCTCACGGAAAAACCTCCAAACCTACTGCTCGCTTCTTGATCGATCAGCCGATCGATCAGGGGCCTGCCTGATCGGTCACCTGATCGATCAGGACCAGGCCAGTCCGATCAGGTCGGAGCCTGATCGGTCTGGGCACTCCCAGATCAAACGGTGATCCGTTCAATCGCATTAAATTGCGGGTGGTGGACCGATTCACCAACTGATTAACTTCGTCTAAACCCTACCTTCCCAAGTCCTAGCACCGAAATCCTCTCTTGCGCGTGCGATCTACTTGCTGTGCGAGAGCTCCTCCTGCGTTTCCTCCTCCCTGCGCGTGGCTTCTTGCGTTCTCCTCCCTGCTGCGTGTGTGACTGGGTTTTTTTCTGTGCTGTTATGAGTTTCTCTTTTGTTGTTGTGTTCTCGCAAAGCACCATTTCTGTGTGCTGTTCTCTGCGCAACTCAGCCACAAGTTTTCTCCAACCAAGTACTTCATGGCACCAAAGTAAGTTTTGTGTATGATTTTCATTTGGTGCTTATCGTTCTAACATCTACCATGTTTAGGCTAGCCATGTTTTTCTTTTGGTGTTTGTGTTGTGATCTTACTCATTGTTGTGACCTTGCCATGATTTTTCACCCTACTGATGAAATCTAATCATTTACAATCTATATTATGATCTGATTCTTCCCTTGATCAAATCGTGTTTCTTTGATTAAACCTCACCTCACTGATCAATTTGTGTCCTACAAATGATTGGGTCATGCTTCATGTGATCATTTCAATATCGTTGCCGTGTGTGATCAAATCCTTGTGTTATGATCTGGACTCTAGATCATAATTTGTTTTCTTTTGTTCATTTGATCAAATCTTGCTCATTTGATTCAATTGTTGCCATGATCTATTCAATCATTTTAGAAAGTCATCCAAGGGCAAAGAACCCGTGGAGGGAAGCTCAAAGGGCAAAGGCTCTTCTTCTTCCGTGCCCTCCCGAAGGCCTCAGCCTTCGTCGAGTTCCAGGTTCCCTAATGCTGCCTGTGAGCAGGCATTTCAGTCTCGCACCTTCAAGTTACTTTCTTGCCGGTCCATTGATGGGCCCTTCCTGGCTGAGCACTGTCCCTCCATTGTGGAGATAATTACCTTCTACAACCTGGGTTTTCTCCTTTCCCTCGAAAGGACTATAAACTATGACCTTGTCTCGGAATTCTACAATAACCTTCAACAAGGGCCTCAAGGGGGCTTTGAATTCACTACCCGAGTAGCCAAGAGAAATCTTGATTTCTCTTATGAGATCCTGGCGGAGTATCTGGGTGGTCGTCGATCGCCTAACTTGTATTCTATTTATCCTGAGCTCCCTGACCCTTTGTTGGCTCCTTTTGCGGACGTCAACCCCGACACTATATATCAGCACTTCTTTGGCCATCCTCGACCAGCTGGTTTTGATGAGTTGGGGCCTGACTTTCCGACTTTTGCAGCGCTCCGTCTCTCCCCTGTTGATTACATTCTGTTCAAGATAATCACAAACTGCATCCTGCCTATCACTTCCAAACCCTTGACCGAGATCCGACCTTACCATTGCCTGATGCTCTATGGTATGCACCGCCGCATGGACTTTGACATCATGGAGAGCATTTTTCAGTCCATCCTATCCTATAGAGAACCGAGCCGACGCACTGTCTATATACCATTTGGTCACGTCATCACTGACTGGCTTATGTCAGTAGGTGTTGATGTAACCAAGGGCAGGACAGTGCCCATGGTTAGACAGGATTGCAGACTTGGCAAGCGGGCGTTTGCCAAGTCTGGCATCATCATCCGGGATCACGATCGGGCTCTGGTTTGGAAGGACGGGAGGGGTCTTGGCGAGCTACCTGGGGGAGTCACACACTTTCAGGCACCAGCAGATGCTACTGCACATCATGAGGCTCTCGCTGCTGCTGCTGACTATGACTATGAGTCAGAGCCAGACCTGCGCTGGCAGATTTCAGAGCTTGATCGGACCATCCAGCATGATCTTCATTTGCGAGAGCTCTATCGCGAGGAGGCCCGCTCGGAGTTCCAATCCTTCGATCGCAGACTGACCACGGTGGAGTCCGATGTCTCGGGGGTCCGTTCTCTGCAGCAGACGTGGTACGATGAGTGGCGCCGGCACACCTTTCCGGGAGATGCGCCCTCTGGCAGTGCTGCACCGGGGTCTTTTGTTCCTGATGATACTACGACAGATGACCCTATGCATGATGACCCCCCACCCCCCGCCGATGGTTGATGTATTCTGCTTCTGCCTGTGACTTGACTATTTGCCTGTTTGGATTGTGTGACTTTATGGCTAGATGCCTGTGACTTGACTTTGATGGTTTTTGTGTTGTATTTGCCTTGACTTTGATGCGATGTGCTGCATCTGCTATGACTGATTTTTATGTTTTACTATATTATGCTTATTGTTGGTTTTTATGATTGTTCATATGATTGCTATCATCATGTATGCCTTATTATGCATTGCTATGCTTATGACTCCATATGATACATATGATTGTTTTGTCATGCCTTATCTTTATCATATGTTTTCGTATGTTTTCAAAATTCGATCATACCTTTGTTATTTTGGGAGACCCCTAGGGTTGAGGGGGAGTATGTTTAAACTTAACAACCCCTCTAGACCCTTTTCGGTGTTTGACAAAGGAGGAGAGTGTGGTTGGTTAAGTTTAGGATGATCATGTCGTAGGGGGAGGATCTTGATTCTCCTACAATTATGGATTTTGAGAAAATTGATTTTGAATCCCTAAACATAAAATCGGGTTGTCAAACAACAAAAAGGGGGAGAATGTTGATGCAGTCTGACCCTGATTGTTATTTTGGTATTGACACCGATTTTAGTTTAGATTGATGATTATGATTGGGATTAAGTCCTGGTCATGGACTAGGCATACCTAGTGGGACTAGGTTTGATAAAGTCCTAACCTGGAGGGTTAGGTGTGGAAAATCCTAGCTTGGAGGGCTAGGTGTGGAAAAGTCATAACCTGGAGGGTTAGGTGTGTGGAAAGTCCTAGCTTGGAGGGCTAGGTATTGAAAAGTCCTAACCTGGAGGGTTAGGTGTGGAAAAGTCCTGGCTTGGAGGGCCAGGTCCTAGCTTGGAGGGCTAGGTTGATGAAATCCTGGCATGGAGGGCCAGGTCCTAGCTTGGAGGGCTAGGTTGGATGAAATCCCGGCTTGGAGGGCCAGGTCCTAGCTTGGAGGGCTAGCTTGGATGAAATCCCGGCTTGGAGGGCTAGGTCCTAGCATGGAGGGCTAGGTTGGAGTCCCTGGATCGGTCTGGTGACCGATCAGGGAAGTTGGCACGGTGCTCCTTCGTGGATCGGTCTGGTGACCGATCCAGCGATGACTGATCGATCTAGTGATCAATCAGGGAGCACACAGTGAGGTTGGGAACCTACTGCTAGGCTCCTGATCGGTCTGGTGACCGATCAGGGAGCATGCAGTTCGCTCATTGCTCTGCTCCTGATTGGTCTGGTGACCGATCAGGGAGCATACAGTGGGTTTTAGTTCCCCTTACTGCTTGACTCCTGATCGGTCTGGTGACCGATCTGGAACACTGTTCGGATCGTTCTGGTGAACGATCAAGTATCGCGAGTTCCTCACTATGAACAATCAGGACGGAGCCTGATCGGTCTGAGCATGCCCTGATCGGTCTGAGCATGCCCTGATCGGTCTGGTGACCGATCAGGAGGGTTGGATTGCGAAGCTAGGAAATCACCCTGCAAAGGGGTGGATCGGACTGGTGACCGATCCACAACCTGGGATTGGTCTGGTGATCGGCCCCGGAGAAATCACGATTTCTGATTGAGCATTGGGGACCGATCAGGATGGAGCCTGATCGGTCTGAACCCACCCTGATCGGTCTGGTGACCGATCAGGAGGCTCTCTGATCGGTCCGGTGACCGATTACTTTAATTCAAACGTGCTGTCAGACGCTCTGATCGCGTCTGATCACGCCTGTTTTCACTGATACGCTACTGATGTCACTTTGATCTTATCTGCTATTACTGATACAAGTTTGATTTCATTTGCTAAACCTCTGATTGAGTGTGCAGGTGACAGGGATGACTTCAAACATTGAAGGATGGTCAACTGAGTTCTTTCCATGTATCAGTTTTGGCTGTTTCTACGTCTCAGGTTGCAACGGCTGCTGGAGCTGCTGACTGGGGCTCGGCTGAGGGAAGCTTAGGGTCCAGGAGAGGTCAGAGTTGCTGGGCAGTGACAGTGAAGCAGCTAGTAAGCTGCAGTGGAGCGTTTGGTGGCTGGCGATGCGTGCTGCAGAGGCCAGATGCTTAAAAGACCTGAGAAGTGGAGAAGAGGAGGGGTTGTTGTTAGAGCTTGCGAAATTTCTTACTGCTACTACAACTCTTGTGCTCTTGCGACATCGTCGATTAATCTTTGAAGCAACTTCTGTTACTTGAGCATTTGGAAGAAGAACCAGGAAGCTTGGCGAGTCCATCAGCGAGAAGACACGAAGAAGGGAGTTCTTGCGTGAGATCTACGCTGGGTGGAGCTCGGTGAGAAGTTTGCTTGGATTCTTGCTGTCCTATGTGCTCTGTAAGATCCTTCTTGTGTTTCATTATGCTTAAAACTTTATCTCTGTTAAAACGCTGTGGAGAGGTTACTCCACCGAGAAGGAGGTTGCTTACTATCCGGATTTTCCGGGGCTTGATCTACCGACGATCAAGGGATCGCCCGCCTTAAGGGCATGCCAAGGAGTAGGGGCAAGTTATCCCCGAACCTTGTAAATCCTCTTGTTAGCGTTTTGTGTTTGTGCTTAGTTTAGGGTTTAGTTTTCTGCAACTCTGTTTTTCTTGTGCTTCCGTTGTGTTACTAATCCTTGAGGTGCAGAAAATCGAAAAGTGCTAAAGTTCTAGTGTTTGGCTACATTCACCCCCCCCCTCTCTAGCCATCCAAGGTCCAACACCTGCGATCTGCTTTCCCTGTGAGCTCTCTTGAGTGCATGAGTTCTCTCCTGCGCAAGTTCTTCCCAACCTGTCTGATGCGCGGTTTGCTTCTTGCTTGCATCTTCTTGATTGCGCAAGTCAACTTCCTGTGAGAGTTCTCCGCTAGTTGTTTGAGTAAGCTCTTTGAAGTTTTCCGGGAGTTCTTGCGCAAGTGGTTCCATTCTCTGCGTCTTCCTCTCTTGCGCAACCTACTTCCCAACCAACCAACTCAAATGACACCCAAGTAAGCTTGATTATCATGCTTATGGTTTTTCCTTGGCTGTTTATTTCTTGAATTGTGATTTTTGTACTAATCAGTAATGTTTCATCTTCTTGTGCTGTGCCTTTCACCTCACCGTTGTTGGTTGTGTGGTTGTTGTGACCTTACCCTCACTTGATCATTTTTTTATTGTGAACTTCATTTGATCAATTCAATACCGTGACCTATTCCCACATTTAGAAAATCTTCGAAGGGGAAGGCACCTGCCGAGGGTACCTCGAAGACAAAAGCTCCTTCATCATCTAGGCCCTCTCAATCTAGTAGACCCTAACCTTCTAGTAGTCCTAGATTTTTCAGTGCCTTCTTCGAACAAAAGTTTCTCAATACTACCTTTAAACTCCTCCCCTGTCGAACGGTGGATAAAACTTTTGTATATGAACATTGTCCCTCAGTAAGACAGGTTATCGAGTACTATAATCTAGAATCATTTTTTTTCCTAGAACGCGATGTCAACGTTGACTTAGTATCCAAATTTTATAATAATCTTTTTTCCACTATTGGCAATGTTGCGTATACTACCCGAGTGGCCAGGACAAACATAAATTTTACTTACTCTAGTTTCACAAAGTATCTGGGCTTTCGTTGATCGCCTAATGTCTATCCCCTTTTCCTTACCATTCCAGCCACTTTACCAGTTCCATTCTTGGGGGTCAACTCTGACTCCATCTACGAGTACTTTTTTGGACACCCTAGGCCGGATGGCCTTGATGAGCTAGGCCCTGATTTTCCCACCTTTGCTGCCCTACGTATCTTGCCCTCTGACTATGTGTTATTTAAGATTATCACCAACTGTCTTCTGCCTACTACTTCAAAACCCCTTGCCGAGATCCGCCCTTTTCACTGTCTGATGCTCTATGGGATCCATCGTCATTTGGATTTTGACATCATGGAGAGTATCTTCGAGTCCATCATCTACTATAGGGAGCCCAGCCGGCATACAGTCTACATGTCTTTCGGACACGTTATCGCTGACTGGCTCCAGTCAATCGGTATCGATGTGTCCAAGGGCGGGACTGTGCCAATGGTTCGGCAAGACTGCAGACTTGGGAGACGCGCGTTTGCCAAGTCTGACATTATTGCTGGTCCTTGGGGCCTTAGGTGGAAGGATGGGAGGGGTCTGGGGGAGCTACCACGGGCAAAACACATTCAGGTACTAGCAGCTCCAGTTGGACATCATGATACGCCCGCAGCAGCAGAGGACGAGTACGAGCCGGACCCAGATCTCAGATGGCAGATCGCCCAGCTTGAGCAGACATTCGACCACAGATTATACTTGATAAAGTCCGAGATTTCTAGGATCCATGCCGAGCAGCGGGAGATGTTTGCTGAGTGGCATGCTTGGATGGCGGGTCATCCGTCACAGCCGACATTTCCTGGATTTTCGCCATCCAGCAGCACTACTCCGGGGAGTTTTCTGCCTATCGATGATACTGCATTCGACCCGATGCAGTCTGATGATCCCCCTGCTCAGGAGTGATTGTTTTTGGCTGTACTTTGATTATGACCTCTATTTCATGACGTTCTGTGTATGACATTCTAATGGATTCTGTATATGACTTATATTCCATGTTTATTTTCATATGATGCATATGACTATCTTATCTTATAATATTTATTTCATATGCTTATCATATGCTTCTCAATTAATCATCTCTTGTTTGTTTTGGGAGAGACCCTTGTTTAAGGGGAAGTTGTGTTAAACTTAATAACCAATCTACACCCTTTTCAGTGTTTGACAAAGGGGGAGAGTTGGGTTAGTTAAGTTTAGGGTTATTATGAGTATAACTATTGTAGGGGGAGGACTCGGATTTCCTTGCAATAGTGAAATTTGATGTCAATTGATTTCTAATATCTAAACTTAGAATCGAGTTGTCAAACAACAAAAAGGGGGAGATTGTTGATGCAGTCAGACCTGATTGTTGTTTTGGTGTTAACACCGATTTAAGTTTAGGTTAATAAGATAAGTTTGACTTAAGTCATGGTCGGGGACTGGGCACGAATCCCGGTGAGTGAAGCCGAGTGAAGGAAATCCCGGTGAGTGAAGCCGGGTGACGGAAACCCTGGTGAGTGAAGTTGGGTGATGGAAACCCCGGTGAGTGAAGCCGGGTGACGAAAACCCTGGTGAGTGAAGCCAGGTCCCGGTGAGTGAAGTCGGGTGATGGAAATCTCGGTGAGTGAAGCCGGGTCCTGGTGAGTGAAGCCGGGCGATGGAAACCCCGGTGAGTGAAGTCGGGTCCTAGCGAGTGAAGCTAGGTGAAGGAAACCCTGGTAAGTGAAATCAGGTCCTAGCGAGGGAAGCTAGGTTGAATAAAGTCCCGGTGAGTGAAGCTGGGCATGAAGTCTTGGTCCGGGGGACTGAGAATTGAGCATACTGGTCGGAGAAGGGCACGTGAGCTCTTTCTCCGGGACTAGAATGAGTTAGAGAAGGCTAGGGAGCCTGTTTTCTGGACTTAGGGTTAAAATGGTCGGAGCTGGATGAGTCTGTGGTCCGATCAGGGAGTTGGCACTAACTTCTGGTTGTGGATCGGTCTGGTGAACGATCCAGGGCGTCTGATCGTTCTGGTGAACGATCAGAAAGAGAACAGAATGTTTTTGTTTGGCTTCTGATCGTTTTGGTGAACGATCAGGGAGAGAATAGAAACTTTCTGTGTGGTTTCTGATCGGTCTAGTGAACGATCAGAAAGGGATCAGCGAAGTTCTGGAGAAAACCCTGATCGGTCAAGGTGACCGATCAAGGTTCTCCTGGACCGATCAGGATGGGTCCTGATCGGTCCAAAGGCGACCTGATCGGTCACTGTGACCGATCAGGGCACAACCTGATCGGTCAGGTGACCGATCAGGTGCCTCAGGTTAGTGAACCTGCGGGTTGTGGCTTGAAAACCCAGTAACCTGGTGGATCGGTCTGGTGACCGATCCACGATCCCTGATCGATCAGTGTGACCGATCACAGAGTCACTAGATCGATCAGGAGGTGACCTAATCGATCAGGGTCTTCACTGATCGGTCGGGTGACCGATCAGTGTCTGATAACTTTATTTTGAATTCGTTGTCAGACTTCTGATTTCACTCTGATCGCTTCTGATTTCTCTGTAACACTACTGATTTCCTTTTGATTTGCTATGCTAAGCCTCTGTTGAGTGTGCAAGTAATGCAGGGATGACTCAAATGAAGAAGGAGGGTCAACTGGAGACTTTCGCTTCGGTCAGGTTTGTCTGTTTTCCATTCGCAGGATTCGACGGCTTCTGGCGCGGGCTGGCAACTGTCTGGCGAGGCTGACGACTGACCTGAGGCTCGGTTGAAGAGGGTTCAGTGGACTGAGTCCAGTAGAGGTCAGTGGGTTGGTGACGGAGCCTGTTGCAGACGCGCTTGGTGAGCTGCAGACGCGCTTGGTGAGCTGCAGACGCGCCTGGTGAGCTGCAAATGCGACTGGGATGACCAAAGGTTTAAGAGTTGGCAAGCAGAGAAGAGAGGGAGCATCTTTGAAACTCTCGGCAATCTCTTGATCTTTTGCAACTCTGATACTTTGAATCTGTGGAGAAGTTTGCGAGTTGATCAGCAAGCAGACACCGCGAGAAGGAAGAGCTGAGTGAAGGCTCTTACTAGGGTTGTGTTGTGTTGTGAGTTGTGCTCTGTAAACGTTCTCCTTCACGCTTTGTAAGCCTTCTCTTTGTCACTGTGCTTTATATTTGATATCATTCTGAGACTATTTATCTGTGGAGAGGTTTCTCTACCGAGAAGGAGGCTGTGATATCCGGATTTTCGGGGCTTGATCTGTCGATGATCAAAGGATCGCCCTCCTTACGGGCACGCCAAGGAGTAGGGGCAAGTTATCCCCGAACCTTGTAAACCCTTTGAGTTAGCGTATCTGGTTTGTGTTTTGTTTTTCTGTTTATCTTTCTATTTCTGTATTTCTGTGTTTTCTTCCGCTGCTAACCCTCAAGTGCATAAAGATCAAAGAAGCGAGAAATTTGTGTGTCTGGCTATTCACACTCCCCCCTCTCTCTAGCTATCCAAGGTCCAACAATTTGGACTGCACAATCAAGAACTTTATTGATTACTTTAAATATACTAGTTGGACATGTAATTTTGTGTTCTTTCAGTTAATAGGTTTGACACATGCCTATGAACTTAAAGACATTTCCACCTCTCTTCCATTGATGTTATACAAGTGAATGGAAAAAAGGTGGAGAGGAAAGAGACTCCATTGTGAATATGACTTTAGTCCCACATTGAAAGTTTCAAGGTGTATTAATTGGTTTACATTGATTCATAAGCATATTAATTGTGAATAAATGTATTGAGAGAAGCTCTCTTTCACGTGTGGGTGTGCAGGAGAGTGCAAATCTAAGGTCTGAATTTGCACTGAACAAAATTGACTCATGTACGTGCACGACCTATGCGCCTTGAATGCAGGACTGATCAGGACAAAATTGTCCAAGCGAATAAACCATTGTTTTGCCATCTGAAAAATTTTTGCTTGTTGCTCCAATATAACGGATGCATTAATTAATGCAGAATCGACATTTTAATCTGGATGATTAATGAGTGCTTGGTTTTGTACGTGGTCCCATGTATCCTAGGAAACAAACGTCCATCATAATCTCGAAGCATAGTCGGAGGAGGGCAAATCTGTTTTAAGAAAACTACATTACGTAAACCTCAGCAACTCTTGATCTCCAACTTGGGAGTCTGCACAGACTTTACAACCCGGAAGATCCAGCTCGGGAATCTGCACAGACTCTGCAACTCGAGATATCCAGCTCGGGAGTCTGCATAATAACTCTACAACCTCTCTGCAACTCCAGAGTCTCTAGCTCGGGAGTCTACACAGACTCTGTGACTTGGGAGCCTCCAACTTGAAAGATCTAGCTTGGAAGTATGTACTTAGACTTTGGAGTCAGCACCATGCATACAAGGCAGCTCAGGTCTTTCAGACCACTCAACAGATAAGTTAAAATTATTTTTATAATTTCAATTTAATATATTATCTCCGACAAGTATCTCCTACATGTTCTATATATATATTTAAATTATTTCTAATTGTTTGTTGATAAAATTCATTTAAATATAAATAGGATATAGTAGGACATCATGTTCAATGACGTAAGAGGATCTATATAGTCATTCTTATTTAATAGGATAAAATCTTGATTGTTGTTATTCGTTTGATCTCTAAATATTACCGTGGTAAATGGTATTATCATGAATGTAAATTTTTGTGCGGAATAAAAATTACAACTTGAATGAATGAAGTAGGTATTAGCTCGTCGTGGTGAAACTATGCCTTTTCTGTTTCTACTTACATTAGGTTAGATATTATACAGGCCTGTCATCAAATCATTCATCCAACACTTTAGTGATAGCTTTCTTACTATATGATGCCTCTGAGGCTAAGATATAGTGAAAGACCAATTAATTATCTATTATAATATATACAATTTAATCCCTAATTATGATAAATTTTATAATAATTTTTTTATCCAAATGAAAGGCATAATCATTCTATCATAAACACTTTCCAATTTACCTGATTTTATTGAATCAGATCCTTCACCCAAATTCTATGTTAATCATTTTTTTTCATTCCATATGATTTAAGGCATTGATATTATTTTCGTCATACAATAACTTTATATACTTTCTTGCTCATGGGATATGACAATCAAACGGAAACATTTCAAAGTCGATGTGCAATGAGGATAACAAAGTAGAAAAGAAACATTTCAAAGTCGATGTGCAGAGAGGATAACAAATGTATCTATTCCTTAATACTTAGAAGGAACGCTCAAAAGAGAAAAATAATGAAGAAACCTTGTTAAACAAAATTATTGAAACAATTGTTCGTTATAGTTGGAAAGGAGTTGAGAGTTTTTTTTTTCAATGGAAAAGAATAATGCAAATAAAAAAATAAATATCACAGGAAAGTAATTGAAGATAAATTTTAGATTGATTCATCCAAATAAAAGGAAATGAAATTGAAAGTCTTCGAGTTTAGAAAATATTAAAGATTTATACATCTGCAATAAAAGAAAAGGAATTGAGAAAAAAAAATCAAGAATGGTAAGTCTACAATAAATATTTAGCATCTAGAATAGACTAGAGATTCGATTATTATTATTTGGAAATTAATATTTTTTATTTTAGTAATAATAGAGAATAATTATAATCGTAATATTCATATTTACTAATGAGTCGAGCCAATAAAATGAATTCGTAGTCTTTTATTGGTGAATGGGCAGTTCAAATTTGGTGTTGCAACACTTTGTCGATCGATATATTCGTTAATGGAGCTATCACTATGTTGCCAAACTATTGCTACAAAGAGTTGCAAGACTCGAGCCGAGAGTGAGATTGAAAAGCTTAGAGGCATCCTAGACTTGACAAGAGCTGAGTTCAATGACCATAGCATGCAAAGGTTAACGGAAAAGATACTATCAATAATTCCAAATCAGTCAGGGTTACAATTACTATCATCTGGAATTCAAGACCAACTTCTAAAAGATTCATCTGGAATTCACCAAATCATTTCACTTTACTAATACAACACAATCACCATAAAATGATAATCACCAGAATTGAAATAAGATGGACCCTGCTTTATTAATTCACATCGGACAAAAAGTTTAGTTCTCCTTGAATCATAAACAAAAACTTCGCTACTGGATACGAAGTGAACCCAAAGTTGACAATGAAAATAAGATTAGCAATACGGTGCTCTTCATGAACAACTTCTGATTGAAGCACTATCAAAGGGTACACATACACACAACAGAACCAGTGAACTGAATCAGAACTAGTGACAAAAGCTCTACCATCCATTTTGATTGTCAATTACGGCTCCTAATTTATCTTCACTAAAACATGATAGAGAGATAAAATCACAAAACTAAACTTTTCAATCTAGAAAAATTATCTTTTTGTGAATATATGTCTCATGGCCAATCCCAAGAAGTAACGGCAGCGACGCTGCTATTCCAGGCGATGGAATATGAGACCGACTCGAGATGGAGGATCTGAAGGAAGATCCATCAACACCACAAGCCTCTTTGTGTGACGTTAACTCTGGACTATACAAACATGATTTGTTTGCTCCAACAGAGCTAAGGATACTTTCACCCAGAAAAATATCCTCCGCCAGATCAGTGTTTATTAAACAGATTTTTTTAACATAAATGGGCAGACGACGGTCTATTTTTTTAAATAAAAAATTAAAACAATATGAACCATCGATTTACGCAATCAATAAAACCCCGAAGTTCAATTGTAAAACATTGGCGATCAGAGTCCTGGCTTGATCTCCTCAGGGGAGAATAAAAATAGCGCGCAGAATATTCATAGTCGATCATCTGGGGAAAGGATCATCACTTCGCCATGATCTACTTGTTAATCAAATCAGGGGAATTTCAAATATACAACATTAATATCGATAAAAATAAGAAAAGAAAGACAAAAATCTTCAAACATAAATGCAGAGAGAGGAGAATTGTATGACACAAGAAGAAAATGCAACGGAAAACCCTACCAATTCAATAAAAAATCATAAACATCATATTTTTCAATTCAAATTTTTTACAGAATATATGTCTCATGGCCAATCCCAAGAGGTAACTGCAGCGACGCTGCTATTCCAGGCGATGGAATATGAGACCGCCTCAAGATGGAGGATCAGGTTCCTCGGAATCCAAGGAAGATCCATCAACACCCTGAGACTCTTTATGCGACGTTAACTCTGGAATATACAAACACAATTTGTTTGCTCCAACAGAGCTAAGGACATTTTCACCCAGAAAAATATCCTCCGTCTCGAATGGACTTCCTAAATTGAAAATACCACAATAACATTCCCATAAATAATCATTGCGACCACCTAAAATTTACATAAAGATACAAAAGATCAAATGTGAAAACCTTTTGCTGATTTGAAGAATAAGGCGATCAGAGTCCTGGCTTGATCTCCTTAAGGGAGAAGAAATTAGCGCTCGGTATGTTCATAGTCGATCATCTGGGGAAAAGCTCATCGTCTCACCATATTCTACTTATAAACTATCAATCCGTGAAAACACAAAATTAAAAAGAAGAAAGTGACATGGTAAACGAAGATCAGAATCCTGGCTTTAATTCTCCTACTCAAATTAGAGTAGTATAATAATAAGACGCTCAGTGTGTTCACTGTCGATCATTTGGGGAAAGGATCATCACATGAAATAGATCACTTCATTCGATCTTTCAAAACATCAAGCAAAACAACAATGACGAATTGACAAAACCGGAAGATGAACAAGAAAATTCATCGCACCTGAAAAATTGGAATTAGAAGACGACAGCTACGAGGAAGAAGAAACCCTAGATTTGAAATAGTACAGCGCCGACACAAGACAGCGCGATAAAACGTCTGTTCTGGTGAATCGCTGTAAGTATATTTATACAGGGAAGGGGAAACCCTAGCACGGCATGTAAAGCGTATGAACGTCTTTGATGTTGACACGCCGCTCGAGAGTCGAGTAGTTTGAACTTGTCGTGTAATGCGGCGTTTGGTATTTGAGAGAAAGAGTAATAATGAATTAATAATTCTGTGTTAACATTGATTTAAATCATTTTATTTATTTATTTATTTATTTGATAATCATGTTTAGTTGTTCCAATCAGTTAATTTTGAAGATAATCAACTTCTATAAATTGTTTTTATCGATTACTAAAATAAATAATAAAATACTCATACATGGATTAAACCGTCAATCTTTTTAAATTTATCATTCTATTAAAAAAAATTATATGGTACATTGTATTTGATACCTTCCACTGGAGAGGTTAAAACCAATTAACTATTTAATTTTGTCAGACTTTTTTTTGACATAAAAGTATATTAGAAAACAATAAAAATAAAAATAGATATAAAAATTAAAATATTTTTTTATTTCACTTCCATTAAGTTTAACCCACAAATTAAGTGAGGTTTTGTTGGCGCAATCTAATTCCTATTAAGCCATGTTGACACAATCTAAATTGAATTGGATCATTTTGGGTCACGAGCCAACCTACTTGTCGCCTCTATAGTTAATTAGGTGATTGATAATATTTTCCTCGTATAAAAGATCATTACGCTAGAGTAAAATGTCTCATATGATTTATTTGTATGTATCTAACTTTAGAATCAATGATATTAGATCGTTTGGAATGACGTGATATCATCTTTTACTCCAATAATTAATTTATAATGTAAAATCTCCGATTAAAAGTTGACTAGTTTGATGAGACACTTAAAAGAGTTGATTGATAATATATTTCTCAAGTAAAGAATCATGTGATAGGGTAAAATATCTCATATGATTTAACTGCATATCTTATCTTATAACCAATGATACTAAATCGTTTAAAATGGGTGAGTTCATCTTTTACTCTAATAAATGATCGATAATATAAAATTTATGATTAAAAGTTGACTAAAGAATCGTTGTGATAGGATAAAATATCTCATATGATTTATCTGATATCTTAGAACCAATGATACTAAATCGTTTAAAATGAATAATATCATCTTCTACTCTAAGACTCTAATAAATGATTGATAATATAAAATCTCTGATTAAAAGTTGACTATTTTGGTAAGATCAAATTGAATGAGATTCTCTTCTTTAAGTTTATCAACAAAAGCACGGACATAAGGGTGCAAACTCGAATTGAATGGAATAATATAAAAATATCTTCGTTTGAGTTAGAGTTTATAAATTATATGCTATCATTGAATTCAAATCGAATTCAAAAATATAAATAAATTTTTCTCGAGTTGGTTTCGAAATAAAATTTGAATTCAAGTTTTCTCCGACTTATTTTGAATCTTTTTAAATTAAATGATTAATCAAGCTTAAAAAAATTTTTCATTTACCATCAGAGTAAATCATAAAATATCACAACGAATAATCTAATCATCTAATATTTTATTTATCATTCCACTGATCAATGAATTCAAATCAAAATTTAAAAATATAAATAAATTTTACTCCAGTTGATTTCGAAATAAAATGTGAATTCAAGTTTTGACTTATTTTGAATCTTTTAAAATTGAATGAACAATCTGACTTTATGAAAGCTTTTTATAAGTTATTAGAGTAAATTAGAAAACACTTATAACGGATGATCCAACAACTTAATATTTTATTTATCATTCCATTAAGAATTGAATCATGGATACTTAGGGCACTACTTAGGCATCTTGCTACTACACCATAACTTGGGATAACTTATTTTGAATCTTAATTCAAACAAAATCAAATTATAATTACAACATATTTGAACCTATAATAAAAAAAAATAGGCTTTGATTCAAATTTGGTTCGCGAACTATTCTGAACAATCAAATAAAATATTATGAATTCAAATTAATTTTAAAAAAAATTATCCAATATAATTGAGTTCAACTCAAATTTGATAATTTCGAATACCATTCAAATATTTTTTGAATCGGTTGCATTCACGTGGTTCACCAAAACTAAATTGATCAACAAAAACATGGACATCTGCATTGACTGGGAGTTTGTTCAAGCAGAAGTAGGAGATAGTGTTTTAAATGAGGTGGAGCAGCTTGAGGGAGATAGCTGAACCGGATGAAGCCAATAAATAATAGGTTGAAACTTGAGGTATAGGAAATGGAGAATATATATATATATATATATATATTATATATATATATATATATATATATATATATATATTTTATGTTAAGGACCTTACCATGCAAACTCCGGGCACACCTAGGATTGTTGAAAACCGTTATCTATTTTACAGTACATAAATAGGTTTAGTAATCGTTATCGTTTCCGTTTTGTTATCTAATATATCTTATATTAACTCATGTTCTGTTCGTCATGCCTTTGCGTTTTTTCCTTTGTCGCTGTGACTTTGTGTTCCCCCCACCTTCACGTTTTCTTCTTCTCATTTTCCCACTCTTCGTCAAAACCCTAAGGGTGCGTTTGGTTGAGGGTGTTCTTTGATAACCTTGGGCATGTGATTACCAGGTAATCACATAACTAAGGCTATAGGGAATAAGATATAACCTAATGTGTTTGGTTTAATCTTTGGTAATGGGACAAAAACTTGTTTGGTTGAAGGTTTTAGTATATAACCTAATATGACAATCACTATATTACCCCTAATAAATATACCATTCCACTCATGCAAACTCTTGCATTGAATTATAATTTCGTGGGTTTAAGACAATTAAATGTCTTTGTAAAATATATTGAAGTTGAACTCTTTTAAGACAAATTTGTCTCTTCGAGTCTTCATGTGAGTCCGCCATTGACCAATTAATTGTGACTATCGGAATCAAGAAAGAAATAGAAAATCCAATTCGTCCATTCGTAAATTTGTCTTAAATTTCAAGCCATTGGAATTCATATCAAAATTCATGCGGATTACCGACCACTTATTTATTACACGTATATCATAAATTAATATATCATGGCAGTCAATATATATGGAATTTGAAGAGCATAACTGACTATGGTAGAGGAATGGCGAGATCGGCAAGCACAACGAGAGGTGTTTTCCTGGTAGAGGAACGACATGAACCTCTTGCAGTCTTTTTTCTTCTACCGGTAGTTGCAAAATGTCCATATGCTTATTGTACAGTTTCAAGCAACGTTCTAGAATTACCTTATTGAATGCTTCAACAATAGAACCTGTGGATGAAATTTCTCCCTTATTCAATGCTTCAAGAATCTGTCAAGAAACCAAGGTATTAACATTTTCCAAACAAGACTTTGCTTGTGTTTCAAAAAGCATCGCAGTTTAGACAACACAAATTATCCAATCATAAAAACAGTATCATACATATAATAAGTTCCTGAAAACCCACCTGCTCCAGGAAATCTACAAAATCATTTCCATTTAGAAATTTTCCCTGGACAAGCTTTGGGCGAATGATTGATGCAACAAGTTGTTTCAACCAGTGTTCTGAAAATCGGACCGGACCGGCCGGTCAGACCGATTGAACCGAGAACTGGCCAGATTTCCGATCCGAGTTGACTCTAAAAACTGGCTACTCAAGAACCGGGTGCGAACCGTTTTTAACCAACCGGGAACCGGTGAACCGGGCAAACCGGAAAAATCGGTTAAACCGGCTTGGTTTATTTTATTTTTTATTTTTTGATTTTTTTTTCCTTTTACAGTTTTGTTTTCTTACTGAAAAATAAAAAATGAAAAATGAAAAATAAAAATTGAAAAATAAAATGTCAAAAACCTAGTTTGCTTTCACCCAAAGTTCCAAACGAACAAACCTGTTGTTTGCTTGCAAGAGAACCACCACCGCTAGCCTCTCGCCGCGTCGCCCCGCCTCTGTTGATGCAATCTGACCCTGATTGTTGTTTTGATGTTGACACCGATTTTAGTTTAGGTTGATGATTATGATTATGATTAAGTCCTGATCGGGGATTAGGCACGGTGTTGAAAAGTCCTAACCTGGAGGGTTAGGTGTGAGAAAATCCTAGCTTGGAGGGCTAGGTGTGAAAAGTCCTAACCTGGAGGGTTAGGTGTGGAAAAATCCTAGCTTAGAGGGCTAAGTGTGAAAAATCCTAGCTTGGAGGGCTAGGTGTGGAAAATCCTAACCTAGAGGGTTAGGTGTGGAAAAATCCTAGCTTGGAGGGCTAGGTGTGAAAAGTCCTAACCTGGAGGGTTAGGTGTGAAAAAGTCCTGGCTTGGAGGGTCAGGTCCTAGCTTAGAGGGCTAGGTTGATGAAATCCTGGCTTGGAGGGCCAGGTCCTAGCTTGGAGGCCTAGGTTGGATGAAATCCTGGCTTGGAGGGTCAGGTCCTAGCTTGGAGGGCTAGGTTGGATGAAATCCTAGCTTGGAGGGCTAGGTTAGAGTCCCTGGATCGGTCTGGTGACCGATCAGGAAAATTGGCACGGTGCTCCTTCGTGGATCGGTCTGGTGACCGATCCAGCGATGACTGATCAGACTGGTGACTGATCAGGGAGCATACAGTGAGGTTGGGAACCTGCTGCTCGGCTCCTGATCGGTCTGGTGACCGATCAGGGAGCATGCAGTTCGCTCACTGCTCTGCTCCTGATCGGTCTGGTGACCGATCAGGGAGCATACAGTGGGTTTTGGTTCCCCTTACTGCTTGGCTCCTGATCGGTCTGGTGACCGATCTGGAACACTGTTCGGATCGTTCTGGTGAACGATCAAGTGTCGCGAGTTCCTCACTATGACCGATCAGGACAGAGCCTGATCGGTCTGAGCATGCCCTGATCGGTCTGGTGACCGATCCACAACCTGGGATTGGTCCCAGAGAAATCGCGATTTCTGATTGAGCGTTGGGGACCGATCAAGATGGAGCCTGATCGGTCTGAACCCACCTTGTTCGGTCTGGTGACCGATCAGGAGGTTCTCTGATCGGTCCGGTGATCGATCACTTTAATTCAAAATGCACTGTCAGACGCTCTGATCACGTCTGAACATATCTGATTTCTCTGCGCTTAATCTCTGATACATGATTCTCTATATGATTTGCTGTGCTAATGATCTGATTAGGTTGCAGGTAACAAGAATGAATTCAAACACTCAAGGAGGGTCAATGGAAGTCTTTCCTTGGAGCAGATTTGTCCATTTTCCATCTCAGGTTGTAACGGGCACTGGCGCTACTGGAGCTGCTGACTGGAGCTAGTCTGAGGGAAGCTCAGGGAGTCCAGGAGAGCTTAGTGGTAGGTTGGATGTTGCAGGTGAGCAGCTGGAGGCTGCAGTGAGATGGCTGTGACCTGGGATCAGTGGAGGAGACTTAAGCGCCGGATGGCAAACAAGTCTCCACAACTGTAACGACCCGGAAAATTCTCTTAATATTTTCTTTGAAATATTAAGCATGTCTAGATAATTTTCCGAAGGGCCTAGAAATATTAGTACGAACCTTAGCCTAAAACCCATAGTTTTCTCATTTAAATTGAGAACCTAAGTACTAAGGGGCCTTATAGGGGCTTTCTAGTGCCATTATTATGGGTGGTTTTTAGGTAGAATTTAATATAAAAATAGATGGATTTTAATGAAAAATATTAACATAATTATGGGGGAATTTTTAATGAATTTTCGAAAATAATAGGAAATAAATTTAAAAAAATAAAATAAAATAGAAAATTAGTGCATGCACCAAGGATTGAACCTTGGACCTCTTGTACAACCAAGCATGCACTAACCAATTCACCTAGCAAGGGAGTGCTATGAGGGAATGAAGTGGATCATAGTTAAGGCTTGGGAAAGATGAAGAGTCACCAAGAGAAGAGACATCATGACTCTTCATTTACCCATTTTAAAGTGGTATAAAGGTGGCAAAGAAGTTACAACTTCCCTTCTCCTCTTCATTTTCTTCTTCCTCCCCTTCTAGCCGAAACTTCAAGCCCTCTTCTCCCTTGGAAAAAAATTCACATAAGCCCCATCTTGAAGATCTAAGGCCCCCCCTACAAGGATACAAGGACTAAGGAGAGTTTAGAGACAAGGAGGTTCTCTTGTTATCTTTTATTCGAAGTTTGTAAGCAAGATCAAGAAAGGTAAATCCCTCTCACCTGTGGTATGATAGCTTTCAAAGTTATATGTCGTGATCTAAGTCTTATTGGCATAATATGTTGGAAAAAAAATCCATGAAAAGGGCTCATGAAGGTTTCGGCCAAGGCATATTTTGGGCTAGAAATCATGTTAAAGACTTGACTTATATTTGCAAATGGTTATCTATGATAGGTGAAGTATAAAAGCATGATGTTTGAAGTTTTAGGGCACCCTAAGAACCCCTTAGGGTTTCGGCCACTTTCAAGATTAGACCTAGGTTTAATCTTCAATTCTCCAAGCATGCTTAGTATGTCTTGCTATGATATAGTATGGATGAAAGTAGTGATTTGTATAAATTTTCTATGGGTTTGTTACCCTTATAGGTTTCGGCCAAGTCATGTACTAGGGCTAAGGCTTAGTATTAAGTCCAATCAAGGGTTAAATTGGTCTTCCATGGTATGATATGCAAGGTATAGGATGTTAATCTTAACCTAGGAAAATTTTCTATGAATTTAGATCTCTTTCAAGTTTCGGCCAAGACCCCAAACTTAGGGTTTGGTTTGGGTTCGGGTCTCAAGAATGCATGTTATAAGTTACAATGATGCTAGTACATTTTTAAGCATGATGTAAGGGCCTCCATGTGACTAAAATCCTAGTTTATGTGTTATATAACATGACTTTGTATGGTTGATGCTAGGTTATGTTTTAATCATGAATATTTAGATCATATGCCATGAATGCATGTAATTGATGTAGAAGTAGGTTATGATAAATATAATGATGCATGAATATTGATAAATGCTTATAATGGATTTATGATTCATGAAGATATATACATGTTTTATGATGAATGCTATGAATTCTAGTAGTAGGTGTTAGGTTTATATGTAGCTTATCATCCATGTCTTATGATGAATACTAGGATTATGCATGCTAGATGAAATGTATCATGTATGAGGTGTATGTTTATTATGTATCATGATCATGCAAGCTTGATGAACCCGGATAAGGTTATGACTAGAACCATGATTATGCATGTATGTCCTATTATGTGAATAAAGAATGATAAGTATGAATGAAGGTGATGGTTATGCCTTAAGTATGAATGATAAGTATGAATGACGAAGGCATGACGATGATATGAAATAAGTATGAATGATAAGTATGAATGACAAGTATGAATGATGAAACATGCATGTTTATTTTTATGTATGAGGCTTGTACCGGACCGAAGTAAGGGTCCAAGGGATGGGCACCTTAAGAACGCCCCGGTTCTGGACTACCGAAGCTGTCCACGGTTCTGGCACTACCGAAGCTGTGCAACAGGGATGGGCACCTTAAGAACGCCCCGGTTCTAGGACTACCGACTATGCTGTCCTTACCCTAGTAGGTTGAGGCTAGCTATGTCATATTTACTTAGGGATGCGCGCTTATGATATATGTATGTGGTACAAGCCGGGGACCCCAATGATGTTATGTTTATGTTAAAGCATTTAAAAGTATGATTTCAAAACTAAGCATCTTTATGTAGTAAATGCATTAGACTCATTCATACATCCATGTTATGCATCACACCAAAGTAAGTATATTTTATGCTTGTGTTTATGCTCATATTTCATGTCATGTATAAGTATGCCTTATGTTCATGTATGCTAAGAATTATGTTATGATAAGTATGCCTTATGTTCATGTATGTTAGGAATTATGCCAAGTATAAGTATGTTCATGTCATGTATGTATGTTTTATGCTCATGTATGTTAAGATTTATGCCATGTTAAGTAGGTTGTAGATCTATGGTGATGTTAGGAATCATGCTATGTTAGTCGTTCATATGCTTATGACTTATGCCATGACTATGCTTATGTTTATGTTCGAAGTTACGCTATGTCAGATACTTGATATGTTTATGTTTAAGTGACGTATGGTTTTAGTGAGTAGGAAAGGGTTTTACTAAGCCTATGTGCTTATAGTTTTATTTTCCTCGTACCGCAGATCAAGCAAGAGGCTATTAAGGGAAGCCGCAGGAGAGGCAGAAGCATGTGTGTGTGTAGCAGTGACTTGGCAAAAGATTCTTATATTCTCACATAATGCATGTCTTGGGTGTGAAAATGTTTTCTTAAATTTTATGCTACGTTTTATGGTTATGATTAATGGGTGACATAAGACGTATGATGCTACGTTTATGGATAAGTACATACTGCTTATGATGATTATGAATAAGTCATGGAATGGTTAAGTTATGATATGATGCCATGTATAAATGTTCCATGTGTTTAGTTGCATGATTAAAAGCATGTTTAGAAAAAAAAAATGTTTCCGCTGCATTAAGATGTTGTTTTTTTATGCACATGTATGTTTAGCGTAACGACGCCTATCTCGCCACACCACGAGGTGTGGGAGAAAGGCGGGCGTTACAACAACGAAGTTCTCCACATTGTGCTTGTGCGATCTGTGGTTCCATCATCTTGAGCAAGCAACTACGATCTTTGAAGCGACATTGTGTTACTTGAGCACTTGGAAGAGAAGCAAGAAGCTTGGCGAGTCCATCAGCGAGAAGACACGAAGAAGGGAGTTCTTGCGTGGGATCTGCGCTGGGTGGAGCTCGGGAGAAGTTTGCTTGTGTTCTTGTGGTCCTAAGTGCTAAGTAAGATCCTTCTTGTGTTTCCTGTGCTTTATACTTGATTCATTTCGAAATGCTGTGGAGAGGTTACTCCACCGAGAAGGAGGTTGCATTTTATCCAGATTTTCTGGGGCTTGATCTGTCGACGATCAAGGGATCGCCCACCTTAAGGGCACGCCAAGGAGTAGGAGCAAGTTATCCCCGAACCTTGTAAATCCTCTTGTTAGCGTTCTTGTGTTTTTTCTTAGCTTAGGGTTTAAATTTTGCAACTCTGTTTTTCTTGTGCTTCCACTGTGCTACTAATCCTTGAGGTGCAGAAAAATTGAAAAGCTTTAAAGTTCAAGTGTCTGGTTACATTCACCCCCCCCTCTCTAGCCATCCAAGTTCCAACAAGTGGTATCAGAGCTTGGGGCTCTGTACAAGCGGATTAACAACCGAGAGTCAACTACAATGTCTTTGAGAGAAGGTTTTTCCACCACCCGACCTCCCTTCTTCGATGGAGCTGATTTTCAATATTGGAGATCGAAGATGGAGTACTACCTAAAGATGGATATCAACACTTGGTTCGCTGTGAAGGAGGGGTTTTCCCCTCTAAAGGATGATGAAGTCAAAGAATTAGAATCGTGGCGTTGGTCGGCTGAACAAACCCGGAAGAGTGAAGCCGACGCGAAGGCGGTGGTGACCCTACAATGTGGCATGAACAAAGACCAACTCATCAAGGTTGGTCCATTTACAAGTGCAAAAGATTTGTGGAACAAGCTCATCGAACTCCACGAGGGTACCCGAGACTCAAGAATCGCCAAGAGGGATTTGTTCCTCAACTAACTCCAAAACCTCTCCACGAAGGAGAATGAAACCGTAAGTGAGCTACATGGTAAGTTTAAGGAAGTCCTTAATGGTCTCCATTCTATTGATGAAAAGGTCGAGAATCGCGACTTTGTAAGGTATGTGTTAAAAGCCTTTTCAAGGAATGCTTTGTGGTCATCCATGGTAGATGCCTACAAAGTTTCCAAGGACTTATCAATTGTCAAATTAGATGATTTGTTTTGTGAAATGGAATTGCATGAAATGGCTAACAAAGGCCCCAAGGAGAAGGGGATTGCCTTAGTTGCAGGAGAAAAGACTAAGAAGAAGAAGGAGAAGGAGAAGGAAGTCTCTTCATCTTCATCCTCTTCCGAATCCGAATACGAGTCCGAGGAAGATGGCGGCGGGTCTTCTTCCTCTGAGATGGCAAATTTTGTTCGAAGGATGATGAGGAAGGGTCGACGCTTCAAGGGTAAAGGTAACCCTAGTGAAGTTAAGCTTGATAAATCTAACATTACTTGCTATGAGTGTAGCAAGAAAGGGCACTTCAAGAAGGGCTACCCAAAGCTCAAGATGAAGGAGGATAAATCCAAGAAGGAGAAGAAGGCCTTGAAGGCCACTTGGGATGAATCCTCCTCAAGTTCATCCGATGAAGAGAAGGAGGAGAAGAGTACACGACATGTGACACTCATGGCACTTGAAAGAGAAGAAAGCAGTGATGAATCCTCCGACTCCTCAAACGCGACTTCATCATCTTCGGATGATGAAGAGGTAATCACTCCCGAACTTGAGAAATGCTATAGAACAATTGCATATTTAACCGATTTTTTGAAGAAGTCAAAACAAAAAATTAAGTCGTTGAAAATTGAAGTTGAATAATTGAAATCCTCTAGGGATGAGGATGTAGATGATTTACATGTAGAGATGTTAGAGGATGAGATTAAATCTTTAAAAATTGAAGTTGAACAATTGAAGTCCTCTAGGGATGAGGATGTTGATGATTCGCATGTTGACTTATTAGAGGATGAAATCAAATCATTGAAGAGTGAAGTTGAGAGACTCATAGTGTTCTTGAGAAGTTCTCAACAAGAGACATGATCTTGAATGCCCAAAGGGCAGTCTACAATAGGGCCGGTATTGGTTACCGACCCAAAGAACCATCATTTGTATCCTTAATGTCTAGGACTGATGTTAGACAATCTAAGACACCTAGGGCTCAAAGGAAAGTAGTCAAGGCATGGGTGCCTAAGTCTTGCTTAGTAGGTGCTTTAGGTCCCAAGGTTTGGGTACCTAAAACTTCTATTTTTCAAATTGTGTAGGTTGTGATTGAGAGGGAGCATCTATCAACTTGGTTCGTTGATAGTGGGTGCTCCAAACACATGACCGGGGATAGATCATTGTTTACTACACTTCAAAGAAAAAGTAGAAGTAATGTTTCATTTGGTAACAATGGTAGTCTTAAGGTCATAGGAATATGAGACATTCAAATATCCGAATGTCTTAGGATAAAGAATGTCCTTCTAATCAAGGGGATGACATTTAATCTCCTAAGTGTCAGTCAATTGTGTGATGCGGGTTACACAATTGATTTTCAATCAAGTCAATGTCTAGTTAGACAACATGACAATTTTGACATGGTACTAGTAGGAACAAGAGTAGATAACATTTACCAAGTTTCCTTTAAAAGTGCTACTAATGCTTTTGCTAAGTGTCTCATGTCAAGAGAAGATGAGTCCAACCTTTGGCACCGGAGACTAGCACACGTGAACATGAAGAATATCCGGAAGTTGGCCAGCAAGGGATTAGTTCGTGGCTTACCAAGCATCAAGTATGAAAGGGGCAAACTTTGTGATGCATGTCAAATGGGTAAGCAAACAGAATCTGCACATAAAGGTAAAAGCACTGTAAGTACTTCTACCGCATTAGATTTACTTCATATGGACTTGTTTGATTGTAGCATTATCATATCTTTGAATGGAAGTAGATATTGTTTTGTTATCATTGATGATTTTACTAGATATACATAGACTTATTTTCTAAAATATAAGGACCAATCCTTAGATGTTTTCATTTCTTTTTGTAGAAGAGTTGAAAATGAGAAATCATTAACTATTAAAACAATAAGAAGTGATCATGGAGGTGAATTTCAAAACCAACAGTTTTTAGAGTTTTGTCAAGATAGAGGGTATAGACACGAGTTCTCTACTCCTGGAACACCACAACAAAATGGTGTTGTAGAGAGGAAGAACCGGGCCTTACAAGAGGCTGCGCGAAGCATGCTTAATGAGTACTCACTACCGAGCTACTTGTGGGCCGAAGCTGTAAACACAGTTTGCTACGTGCAAAACCGAGTCCTCATACATAGGTTCTTAGGAAAGACTCCCCATGAACTTTGGTTTGGAAAACCACCTACGGTTAAACTTCTTAGGGTGTTTGGTTGTAAGGTGTTTATCCTAAACGCCAAGGACCACCTTGGAAAGTTCACGACAAAGGCTGATGAAGGGATACTGGTCGGGTACTCCCTTGTTAGCAAAGTCTACCGAGTCTACAACAAGAAGTCTAGATTAGTTGAAGAATCTTCTGATGTTATCTTTGAAGAAATTCCAAGATCAAATGATCAACCAGAAGATGTCGAAGGAGTTCAATTCGAACTTAGGAAACTAAGTTTGAATGGAAGTCCAAGTGTTGTTGATGGTGATGAATCCGAGGACGATGAGCCTAGACAACCCATAGATCAGCCAGATCCTGAGGCTGAGCTAGTGTCTAGTGAAACCATTCAAGAAGCACCACCAACACCAAGGCAAACTAGGTTAGCCTCTAGTCATCCCCAAGACCAAATTGTTGGAGACATCCATCATGGGTGTTGATGCAGTCTGGCCCTGATTGTTGTTTTGGTGTTGACACCGATTTTAGTTCAGGTTGATTATGATGATTATGATTAAGTCCTGGTCGGGGATCAGACATGGAATGAAAAGTCCTAGCTTGGAGGGCTAGGTGTTGGAAAATCCTAACCTGGAGGGCTAGGTGTGTGAAAAGTCCTAATTCGGAAGAGGTGGGTGAAAAGTCCTAGCTTGGAGGGCTAGGTGAAAAGTCCTAACTTGGAGGGTTAGGTGCAAATTCCCATCTTGGAGAATTAGGTAAAAAAGTCCTGGCTTGGAGGGTCAGGTCCTAGCTTGGAGGGCTAGGTTTGGAAAGTCCTAATCCGGAAGAGTTGGGTGAAAAGTCCTTGCTTGGAGGGCTAGGTTTGGAAAGTCCTAATCCGGAAGAGTTGGGTGAAAAGTCCTAACTTGGAGGGTTAGGTGCAAATTCCCAACTTGGAGGGTTAGGTGAAAATCCTTAGCTTGGAGGGCTAAGGTGGATGGAACCCTAGCTTGGAGGGCTGGGTTGAAGCCCTGGATCGGTCTGGTGACCGATCAGGGATATTGGCACGCTGCTCCTTCGTGGATCGGTCGGGTGACCAATCCAGCAATGACTGATCGGTCTGGTGACCGATCAGGCAGCAGGTGTTGCCCTGTTGCTTGGCTCCTGATCGGTCTGGTGACCGATCAGGGAGCAAGCAACTTCCTCACTGCCCTACTCCTGATCGGTCTGGTGACCGATCAGGGAGTGAACAGTGAGTTGAGTTCCCCTTTAGATCAACTTCTGAACGGTCCGGTGACCGATCAGAGACAGGATTTGATTTCCGAAATTACTGTTCATCGAACCTGATCGGTCTGGGTGACCGATCAGGAATCATTCTGATCGGTCTGGTGACCGATCAGGCTTCACTCTGATCGATCCGGTGACTGGTCAGGCTTGTGTTGCCGTGAGGCTGGGAGTCCCAGCAAAACGGTGGATCGGTCCGGTGACCGACCCAAAATCTTTGGATCGGTCTGGTGACCGATCACTTTAATTCAAATTGCCTGTCAGACGCTCTGATCGCATCTGACCACACCCGATTCTCTGCGCTAAGCTTCTGATTCTTGATTTACTGGTTGATATGCTGCTCTAACAGTCTGATTAAGCTGCAGGTGACAGGGGAGGATTCAAACACTCAAGGAGAGTCAATGGAGAACTTTCCTTGGAGCAGGTTTGTCCATTTTTCCATCTCAGGTTGCAACGGCCGAGCTGCAGACTGGAGCTGAGACTGGAGCTTGGCTGAGGGAAGCTCAGGGAGTCCAGGGATAGCTCAGTGGTAGCTGGCGTTGGCAGATGAGCAGCTGGGAGCTGCAGGGATGGTGTCATCTGATGCTTGGTGGAGAAACAAAAGCGAGAAGAAGACTTCGGTTGAAGCATAGTTTCGAGTGTTCTCGAGTTCGACAGTTCCAAGTGTTCGAGCTTGCTGAAGTTCTTGCTGCGATTTTGTGTTCTCCACACTTGACTTGCTGTGTGCGTGTGCTGTTGATTCTTTGAGCAAGTCTTTGAGATCTGAGGAGCAACCAACTCTTACGTGAGTGCTGGGAGGAAGGAACAAGGAGCTTGGAGTCCAACAGTGAGAAGACACGAAGGAGGGAGTCCTTGCGTGAGATCGTCACTGGGTGGAGCTCGGGATAAGCTTGCTGTGTTCTTGTCCTTGCTAAGTGCTGAGTAACAGTTTTCTTTGTGTTTCATTAAGCTTAAATCTATATCCTTGTTTGAAACGCTGTGGAGAAGTTTCTTCACCGAGAAGGAGGTTGCTTTATATCCGGTGAACACCGGGGCTTGATCTGCCGACGATCAAGGGATCACCCACCTTAAGGGCACGCCAAGGAGTAGGGGCAAGTTATCCCCGAACCTTGTAAACCCTCCGTGTTAGCGTTCTTGCTAGTTGTGTCTGTTTGCATTCGTTCTCTGTTTTTGGTTTCTGCACTGCTTTGTTTCCATTCGTTTCTTCCGCTATGCTACTGATAAGGTTGAGTGCAGAAATTTCATAAGTGCCAAAGGTTTCAAGTGTTTGGCTATATTCACCCCCTCTCTAGCCATCCGGGTTCCAACAATGGGGTTAGGACTAGATCATTCTTCCGGAATGAGGCTAATGAAGTTGTCCTAATTTCCGAAATTGAACCTAGAAAAGTTGACGAAGCATTAAATGATCCTGCTTGGATCATTGCCATGCAAGATGAACTAGGTCAATTCGAAAGAAGTCAAGTATGAAACTTAGTCCCTAGACCCAAGAAGACCACAATCATTGGAACCAAATGGGTCTTCAAAAATAAACTAAACCATAAGGGAGAAATCATAAGAAACAAGGCACACTTAGTAGCCAAGGGCTACAGTCAAGTTGAAGGCCTTGATTATGATGAGACCTATGCTCCCGTGGCACGATTAGAGTCCATCCGATTGATGCTTGCATTTGCAGCACATCATGGTTTCAAGCTATATCAAATGGATGTCAAATTGGCCTTTCTAAATGGTTTAATAAGAGAAGAGGTCTATGTCGAACAACCTCCGGGGTTTGAGAGTACAGAATTCCCAAACCACGTATTTAAGCTCAAGAAGGCGCTCTACGGCCTTAAACAAGCACCCCGAGCTTGGTATGAGCGGTTGTCGACGTTCCTAATTGAAAAAGGCTTTGTTAGATGCCAAATAGACCTTACACTATTTCTACGTAGAGATGGTGACAATATATTTGTAGCCCAAGTATATGTCGATGACATTATTTATGGTTCAAACAACAAGGGCTATTTAAATGAATTCATTGGACACATGGAAAGTGAATTTGAAATGAGTCTAGTGGGAGAGTTGTCTTTCTTCCTTGGACTCGAAATCAAACAAACCCGGGATGGAATCCATGTGCATCAATCAAAGTATACTCAAGAAATGCTTCGAAAATTTAACATGAGTGATTCAAAAGAGGTAACCACTCCCATGACTACAAATACAAGATTAGACAATGATGAGAGTGGTAAACATGTTGATTTGACTCAATATCGAAGCATGATAGGTAGTCTGCTATACGTCACAGCCAGTCGACCTGATATACTTTTTGTTGTGGGTATGTGCGCTAGGTATCAAGTTTGTGTCAAGGAATCTCACTTAATTGCTGTTAAGAGAATTTTGAGATACCTTAAGGGCACAATAGGAGTTGGTCTATGGTACCCCCGTACCGAATCGTTTGACCTAATTGGCTACACCGATTCCGACTATGCTGGATGCAAGTTGGACCGGAAAAGCACAAGTGGGGGCTGCCAATTTTTAGGATCATCTTTAGTTAGTTGGTCAAGTCGGAAGCAGCACTGTGTTGCTCTCTCCACGACCGATCAGAGGGGTCGCAGAACACTTCGCGAAAAAAATTGACCAAACATTCTGTGTTGGCCTGGATCGGTCCCCGGACCGATCTGGCACCCTGTGGTGATCGGTCCACAGACCGATCAGGGGGCTCACGGAAAAACCTCCAAACTTACTGTTCGCTTCCTGATCGATCAGCCGATCGATCAGGGGCCTGCCTGATCGGTCACCCGACAGATCAGGACCAGGCCAGTCCGATCAGGCTGGGGCCCGATCGGTCTGGGCGCTCCCAGATCGAACGGTGATCCGTTCGATCTCATTAAATTTCGGTTGATGGACCGATCCACCAACCTATTAACTTCGTGTAAACCCTTTCTTCCCAAACCCTAGCGCCGAAATCCTCTCTTGCGCGTGTGATCTACTTGCTGTGCGAGAGCCCCTCCTGCGTTTCCTCCTCCCTTCGCGTGGCTTCTTGCGATCGTCTCCCTGCTACGCGTGCGACTGGGTTTTCTTCTGCGCCGTTAGGAGTTTCTCTTTTGCTGTTGTGTTCTCTCTCGCAAAGCACCATTTCTGTGTGCTGTTCTCTGCGCAACTCAGCCGCGAGTTTTCTCCAACCAAGTACTTCATGGCACCAAAGTAAGCTTTGTGTATGATTTTCATTTGGTGCTTATCATTCTAACATCTACCATGTTTAGGCTAACCATGTTTTTCTTTTGGTGTTTGTGTTGTGATCCTACTCATTGCCGTGACCTTGCCATGATTTTTCACCCTGCTGATGAAATCTAATCATTTGCAATCTATATTATGATCTGATTCTTCCCTTGATCAAATCGTGTTTCTTTGATTAAACCTCACCTCACTGATCAATTCGTGTCCTACAAATGATTGGATCATGCTTCATGTGATCATTTCAATATTGTTGCCGTGTGTGATCAAATCCTTGTGTTATGATCTGGACTCTTGATCATAATTTGTTTTCTTTTGTTCATTTGATCAAATCTTGCTCATTTGATTCAATTGTTGCCATGATCTATTCAACCATTTTAGAAAGTCATCCAGGGGCAAAGAACCCGTGGAGGGAAGCTCAAAGGGCAAAGACCCTTCTTCTTCCGCGCCCTTCCGAAGGCCTCAGCCTTCGTCGAGTTCCAGGTTCCCTAATGCTGCCTGTGAGCAGGCATTTCAGTCTCGCACCTTCAAGTTACTTTCCTGCCGATCAATTGATGGTCCCTTTCTATCTGAGCATTGTCCCTCCATCATGGAGATAATCACCTTCTACAACCTGAGCTTTCTCCTTTCCCTCGAAAGGACAATAAACTATGACCTTGTCTCAGAATTCTACAATAACCTTCAACAAGGACCTCACGGGGGCTTTGAATTCACTACCCGAGTTGCCAAGAGAAATCTTGATTTCTCTTATGAGATCCTGGCAGAGTATCTGGGCAGTCGTCGATCGCCTAACTTGTATTCTATCTATCCTGAGCTCCTTGACCCTTTGTTGACTCCTTTTACGGACGTCACCCCCGACACTATATATCAGCACTTCTTTGGCCATCCTCGACCAACCGGTCTTGATGAGTTGGGGCCTGACTTTCCGATTTTTGCAGCGCTCCGTCTCTCCCCTGTTGATTACATTCTGTTCAAGATAATCACAAACTGCATCCTGCCGATCACTTCCAAACCCTTGACTGAGATCCGACCTTACCATTGCCTGATGCTCTATGGTATGCACCGCCGCATGGACTTTGACATCATGGAGAGCATTTTTCAGTCCATCCTATCCTATAGAGAGCCGAGCCGACGCACTATCTATATGCCATTTGGTCACGTCATCACTGACTGGCTTATGTCAGTAGGTGTTGATGTAACCAAGGGCAGGACAGTGCCCATGGTTAGACAGGATTGCAGACTTGGCAAGCGGGTGTTTGCCAAGTCTGGCATCATCATTCGGGATCACGATCGGGCTCTGGTTTGGAAGGACGAGAGGGGTCTTGGCGAGCTACCTGGGGGAGTCGCACACTTTCAGGCACCAGCAGATGCTGCTGCACATCATGAGGCTCCCGCTGCTGCTGCTGACTATGACTATGAGCCAGAGCCAGACCTGTGCTGGTAGATTTCAGAGCTTGATCGTACCATCTAGCATGATCTTCATTTGCGAGAGCTCTATCGCGAGGAGGTTCGGTCGGGTTTTCGCTCCTTCGATCGCAGACTGACGGCGGTGGAGTCCGATGTCTCGGGGGTCCGTTCTCTGCAGTAGACGTGGTACGACGAGTGGCGCCGGCACACCTTTCCAGGAGATGCACTCTCTTGTAGTGCTGCACCGGGGTCTTTTGTTCCTGATGATGCCACGATGGATGACCCTATGCATGATGACCCCCCCTCCCCCCGGCCGATGGTTGATGTATTCTGCTTCTACCCGTGACTATTTGACTGCCTGGATTGTATGACTCTATGGCTAGATACCTATGACTTGACTTTGATGGTTTTTGTACTGTATTGACTTTGATGCGATGCGATGCATTTGCTATTATGTCTGCTTTTCATATTTGACTTACTATAATCTGCTTATTGTTGGTTTATATGATTGTTCGTAAAATTGCTATCGTTATGTATGCCTCATGATGCATTAGCTATTGTTGGCTTATGACGCCATGTTCATATGATACATATGTTTATTTTGTCATGCTTTATCTTTATCATATGTTTTCGTATGATTTCAAAAATTCAATCAAATCATTTGTTGTTTTGGGAGACGGTTGAGGGGGAGTATGTTTAAACTTAACAACCCCTCTAGACCCTTTTCGGTGTTTGACAAAGGGGGAGAGTGTGGTTGGTTAAGTTTAGGATGATTATGTTGTAGGGGGAGGATCCTGATTCCCCTATGATTCTGAAATTTGAGAAAATTGACTTCGAATCCCTAAACTTAAAATTGGGTTGTCAAACAACAAAAAGGGGGAGATTGTTGATGCAATCTGACCCTGATTGTTGTTTTGGTGTTGACACCGATTTTAGTTTAGGTTGATGATTATAATTATGATTAAGTCCTGATCGGTGATTAGGCACGGTGTTGAAAAGTCCTAACCTGGAGGGTTAGGTGTGAGAAAATCCTAGCTTAGAGGGCTAGGTGTGAAAAGTCCTAACCTGGAGGGTTAGGTGTGGAAAAATCCTAGCTTGGAGGGCTAGGTGTGAAAAGTCCTAACCTGGAGGGTTAGGTGTGGGAAAATCCTAGCTTGGAGGGCTAGGTGTGAAAAGTCCTAACCTGGAGGGTTAGGTGTAAGAAAATTCTAGCTTGGAGGGCTAGGTGTGGAAAGTCCTAACCTGGAGGGTTAGGTGTGGAAAAATCCTAGCTTGGAGGGCTAGGTGTGACAAGTCCTAACCTAGAGGGTTAGGTGTGAAAAAAGTCCTGGCTTGGAGGGTCAGGTCCTAGCTTGGAGGGCTAGGTTGATGAAATCTCGGCTTATAGGGCCAGGTCCTAGCTTGGAGGGCTAGGTTGGATGAAATCCTGGCTTGGAGGGTCAGGTCCTAGCTTGGAGGGCTAGGTTGGAGTCCCTGGATCGGTCTGGTGACCGATCAGGCAAGTTGACACGGTGCTCCTTCGTGGATTGGTCTGGTGACCGATCCAGTGATGACTAATCGGACTGGTGACCGATCAGGGAGCACACAGTGAGGTTGGGAACCTGCTGCTCGGCTCCTGATCGGTCTGGTGACCGATCAGGAAGCATGCAGTTCGCTCACTGCTCTGCTCCTGATCGATCTGGTGACTGATCAGGGAGCATACAGTGGGTTTTGGTTCCCCTTGCTGCTTGGCTCCTGATCGGTCTGGTGACCGATATGGAACACTGTTCGGATCGTTCTAGTGAACGATCAAGTGTCGCGAGTTCCTTACTATGACCGATCAGGACGGAGCCTGATCGGTCTGAGCATGCCCTGATCGGTCTGGTGACCGATCAGGAGGGTTGGACTGCGAAGCTAAGAAATCACCCTGCAAAGGGGTGGATTTGACTGGTGACCGATCCACAACCTGGGATCGGTCTGGTGATCGGTCCCAGAGAAATCGCGATTTCTGATTAAGCATTGGGGACCGATCAGGATGGAGCCTGATCGGTTTTAACCCACCCTGATCGGTCTGGTGACCGATCAGGAGGCTCTCTGATCGGTCCGGTGACCGATCACTTTAATTCAAAATGCACTGTCAGACGCTCTGATCACGTCTGAACATATCTGATTTCTCTACGCTTAATCTCTGATACATGATTCTCTGTATGATTTGCTGTGCTAATGATCTGATTAAGTTGCAGGTAACAAGAATGGATTCAAACACTCAAGGAGGGTTAATGGGAGTCTTTCCTCGGAGCAAGTTTGTCCATTTTCCATCTCAGGTTGCAACGAGCGCTGGCGCTGCTGGAGCTACTGATTAGAGCTAGTCTGAGGGAAGCTCAGGGAGTCCAGGAGAGCTCAGTGGTAGGCTGGATGTTGCAGGTGAGCAGCTGGAGGCTGCAGTGAGATGGCTGTGACCTGGGATCAGTGGAGGAGACTTAAGCGCCGGATGGCAAACAAGTCTCCACAACGAAGTTCTCCACATTGTGCTTGTGCGATCTGTGGTTCCATCATCTTGAGCAAGCAACTGCGATCTTTGAAGCGACATTGTGTTACTTGAGCACTTGGAAGAGAAGCAAGAAGCTTGGCGAGTCCATCAGCGAGAAGACACGAAGAAGGGAGTTCTTGAGTGGGATCTGCGCTGGGCGGAGCTCGGGAGAAGTTTGCTTGTGTTCTTGTGGTCCTAAGTGCTAAGTAAGATCCTTCTTGTGTTTCCTGTGCTTTATACTTGATTCATTTCGAAATGCTGTGGAGAGGTTACTCCACCGAGAAGGAGGTTGCATTTTATCCAGATTTTCCGGGGCTTGATCTGCCGACGATCAAGGGATTGCCCACCTTAAGGGCACGCCATGGAGTAGGGGCAAGTTATCCCCGAACCTTGTAAATCCTCTTGTTAGCGTTCTTGTGTTTGTTCTTAGCTTAGGGTTTAAATTCTGCAACTCTGTTTTTCTTGTGCTTCTGTTGTGCTACTAATCCTTGAGGTGCAGAAAAATTGAAAAGCTTTAAAGTTCAAGTGTCTGGCTACATTCACCCTCCCTCTCTAGCCATCCAAGTTCCAACAGCCTCTACCAGCCTCGTCACGTCACCCTACCTCCACTAGCCTCGTCCCGCTGCCAGCCTTGTTGCGTCGTCGTGCTGGCATATGAAGGCAGCAGTATATGACATATTTGGAAAAGTGATTTTGCATCTGCTTTGCTAGTGTCCTCTGTTTAAGTGTTTATTGGTGAACAAATACTATCGTGATATAATTTTAACTTATAATAAGATTCTTCAATTCGTATTCAGATTTCTTGAACCCAATGGTTTTAAACTTGAATTTTTCTTCGAAACTAACCATTTTTTCAAGAATACCGTGGTACTGAGTTGCTAACAAAATCATATCACATACTCGACCTAGTTGATCTAATTTTGAAGAAAGTAGTTGGATAAGTTGTTAGTTTCATATATTTATATAAATACATACTTTATTATATACCGGTTATATCCCGGTTGGACCCCTGGTTAAACCGGTTGAACCTCTAAACCTCTGAACCCTTGCCTCGACCGGTTCAATGTCCGGTCCGATTTTCGGAACCTTGGTTTCAACTGCTCCCTCTTTTTCACATACAATCGATCCAATTCATTGTCCTTCAAATCGTAAAGTTTAGTCCTTTGGAGATGAGGCTGCCAACAATTTCATAAAATATAACATGATTTGACTTAGATGTACATAATTTTATAACTGAGTGCTGAGAGCATTATAATAGAAAGAGTTTTGAGCTCTCAATGGAAACACAACATGATCGTGGAAACTTCATAATAAATCAGGTATAATAGAAAGAGTCCACCTTCCGCTAAAAGAACTACCTAATTTGTGTTGAAAAAATCAAGTCTTTCTAGTAAGCTATTATTTGTTAGAAATTATAAGTTGCAAACATAGAAATGGATATTGAAAATGAGATTGATAGCAGCAAGTATGTGAATCAGAAGACATTTATGAAAGTGACCTTAGTACAAACATGAAATTCTGACCAACAATACACTACTAAGTTAGATAACTTATCGCTTACACATCTACAAAATGAAAATTGAAAACATATGTTATATCAATAAATAATATTGCCAATCCTTATGTGATTGGCCCCTCTGATGAACACAGATTTAAACACATCCGAGAGAGGTTATTTTTATTGTTTAATATGTCAACAACAGCAAGATCAATAAAACTTCATATTAATCCATACCAAAACCAAGTGCAATGTACATACTATTTCAACGTTTCATACCAAAACCAAGTTGTAGGACCGGTGCCGTCGATAGAGGGGGGGTGAATATCGACCGTAAATCTTTCTCACGGAAATCGTCTTTCGGATCTTCGTTCTAACTCAGAGTTGGTGCAGCGGAAAATATACAAAACGAAGAAAACAGACAACAACACAGATTGCACACGGGATTTTTTACTTGGTTCCCGACCCCCTAGGGTCAGTACATCCAAGGCCTATGCACGGGAACGCCCGTCCACTAATGGTCTCCTTTCCAGACTTTCCAGAGGCGGAGAAATCCGTCTTACAATGCAATAATTACAATCAGAAATATAGTAAATTGAGTGCGGAATAATAAAATCAAACCGAACAAACAAACTTTGAAACTCGGCTGATCTGGACCTCCGAAGTGCCGCACACTTCCTCCTGGAGCCTCCTGGTCACAGAGCTTCGTTGTTAGTGCTTTGTCGTCACTTGGGAAGCTTAGAATGAGTCTTGGAAGTTGTGTACTGAGCCTTGGGGTCGAAACCCCTTTTATAGGCTTCATTAGGGCGCCTGTGATCACCGAAGCGCCTCAATGGGCTTGGTCAAACTTTATCTCCGCGCCGAACTCGCCGCAGCAGATAAGGCCTCTGACTAGGGCACCCTGGACCTCCCAGGCGCCTCCATGAAAGCTTATCTCTGCTTCGAACTCGCAGTAGCAAATACAGCTTTCAACCAGGGCGCCTGTATCATCCCGGGCGCCTGAATGGAAGCTTGTTCTGCCTTCCTTCACTGAACCTGCTCTGCTTCTTTGACTGAGGCGCCCCAGTTGATGGGGGCGCCTAGCTGGCTGGCTTCCAACCACTTCGTGTGTTGTTTGTCTGCTTTGTCTTCCATTCTAGGTACCTGCAAGATATATAAATACAAAGCAAATACACACAATCTTAACCTTAAGGACTTGGTTCTGACTTCGGATTTCCATGAACCCCTAGGTCGAACAGACGTAAGTTCCCACCCCCGAGAACGCGCCTTTCACCTACTCCTTTCAAGAGACGGTTGCCACCCAATCCATTCGGGTGGACTTTTGCTTAGCCTCCGATACTCTCGGATCTCGAGACGTCCGAACCTTGACCCGTCTCTACTTCTGTCCTTAGTCATCACTCAGCTAAATTGCTCAATCCCTCAGACCAAGACTTCGTGCCCAAACCCTAAGTCCAGGACTTCGGTGCCCAACCCTCGGCCAGGTCTTCGTGCCCAATTCCTCGAACCAGGTCTTCGATGCCCAACCCTCAGCCAGGACTTCATGCCCAATTCCTCGAACCAGGTCTTCGTGCCCAGCTTACTCATCAGGTTTTTGTGCCTAACCCTTGGTCAGGACTTAGTGCCCAATTCCTCGAACCAGGACTTAGTGCCCAATTCATGATCAGGACTTCGTGCCTAGCTTAACTAGGACTTTGGTTCACTTTGGTACTCCTCTCTTGACTTACCATTCCCTTGTTCAATGTATCACTGACTTAAGTATATTATCAAACATTGAAACATTTAGAGGAGGACATCACTGATACAACTTGCACCAACACAAGTGACAACAAAAAAGTCAGGAACTTTAGTTTCATTCTTTATCTTTGAGGATTTTCAACGTTTTCAGAATTGTTTCATTCAAGTTTCAGCATAAACAAGTGTTTGAAATGTACCAAACACTCAGGTACAGGTGGAGGACTCTCAGGTACTATTTCTGATAGAGGCTGTGAATGAGAACTACGAGGACCATGAGCATTATCAGAAGGCACCTCGGCTTCATGAGGTGCAGGGCTCATCCCAGGTAAAGAACCTTTCCAAAAATAACAGTTATCAGAAGACACAACAGGCCCTGCAAATTACATGTTTTAAATATGAAGAATCATTTGTGAAATTAAGAATAAGAATCATTTGTGAAATTTTATGGAGAAAATGAATGCTGGTGGTGAAGCTAGAAAGATAGTATATATATGAGTATACATAAATATAAACCAGCAAACAATCATTCAGTTAAATGGCTCATTACCAACCATGAGCTACAGGTGCTGCTGCTAGAGGACTGTTGTCGTGTGCTTTTCCATGCCAATCAGCTTGAGGAATTCCTGTTCTAGAAGTAGCTAAAGAGATATCATATAGAATGAACACAGACTGCATGCATTAATCAAGCAATTCCAATGCAGTGATTTTTTACATCACTGCACGGAGGAACATTCCAATGCAATGTTTGACCACATGAATTAATCAAGAAATTCCAATATGCTGCATACTTCAATAGATAGAAATAATTCAAAAAGGCATTCATCCAATCTGCTGCATACTTCAATAGATAGAAATAATTCAAAAAGACATTCATCTAAGTCAATTCAAGTTCAACCCAAAATGACATTCATCCAAATAAGTTTTGTTCAAAATGATATCACCACTATCCAAAAGTATATCAAAATATAAGTACCAACAACCTAATTCAAATAGCTAAATTATTTAGGACGGATCTCAGAGAGCTGCTTCATCACATAACTTCTCCTAAATATCTTTGGCAATGCAAAAAAGTTGTCAACTTTGTGGTCATCCTTGAGAATGTACTCCCCAACATCCATAATTTCTTGCTCAGAAAATTCAACAAGTTCTATTAACTCTTCGTATATCTTCATTTTTCTATCACTATTCTCATTTTGTTTCTTGTAGTAAGTGGAGATCTCCGCATCAACCTTATTAGCAGAAACAATATACTTTTGAATTTCTCCCACTAAGTCACCTAGAACATCATCAGACTTTCCTTTTTTCTTTTTGTTGGTTGACTTCTTGTTTGTTGGGCAAACTGATGAACTTGGAGTTTCAGACATCCTTATTGCTTGGTTGCCATCATCAGATTCATCTTTATGCCCTTCAGCATGTTCGTCTTTTTCAAGCTCAAACGTGTCAACCTCTTCATCGCATAAATTTATCTCTTCTACCGCATCAGCTGGGGTTTCTGCATTAGCTCCAGTGGCACGATCTTTCCCCCACACAGACATCAAGTCATCAAGATGGGGAAACTCTTTATTCCTTAAACCAATAGCAGCTTGATGACTCTAAATTAAAAATATATCATTAGTTAAAACTCACAGAGAAGATCATTAGTAAAAAAAACTCATAATCAACAAATAAATGAACAAAACTCAAAAATAGAAAAAATTACCTTAACCCAATCATTAAAAACATCCTTTGTAGCAATAATATACTTCTCAACATCATTCCACCCAAATCCACTACTATGATTCAGCATTTCATTGATAGCATGAAATTGTCTCTTAAGTAGCTTGTATCTTGACTCAATATAAGGGGTAGCCTTCAAATTGCTGGATGGCAATTTAGCAGCCATTACTTTCTCCAAATGCAACAAGTACCCAGTTCAAAAACCATTCTCGCTCTTCCAAGTTGAATCTTTGCTCAACTCAACAAGGCAATCAACTAATACAACATCTTCTTGTTTTGTCCATAAGTGTTTAGTGCTCTGAGTTTTCCTTTTGAACTTCATTGGCATTGAACTTTCTACTTATTTAGCTAGTGCATCCTTGGCCGTTGTTACTACTTTTATCCTCTTGTGGCTATTTCCTTCCATTGCAATCTGAAATTAAACCATCCAAATAACACATTTTTCTTGCATAAAACATAATCAAATAGATCAAATGAATACTATACAAATGGATAATAAGCCCAAATACAAATGGATGAAATCCAGATACAATCAAAATATAATTGTTTAAACTATTCAAATGGATAATAATCCGAAATACAAATGGATCAAATCCAGATACAATCAAATTGTTCAAACTATTCAAATGGATAATAAGCCCAAGTACATATGGATCAAATCCAGATTCAATCAAATTGTTCAAACTATTCAAATGGATAATAAGCCCAAATACAACATAATCAAAGAGTTCAAATACATGAAAAGGGAAACTAAATTTTCAGAAAGAACATTATATTTAATTAACCGATGACTGCCAGCTCATGAACATATCATCCACAAGCTTGTCTCTCCATTCAGTCCAAGCAGAGCTGGTCTCACAATGCCTGATCAAATCACCATCATCGTCATCATCATCAACATCATCATCACGTTCATTTGACTCAAGGACGTCAAGCCCACTTTCTATCAGATCAATTGTCATTTCATACCTTATGAAATTATGCAGAATACAACAAGCCGAAATAATCCTACATTGAGTCTTAACAGAATAAAATGACTTATCTCTCAATATAGCCCATCTAGCTTTTAAAATGCCAAAACACCTCTCAATGCAATTTCTGGCTTTAGAGTGTTTCATATTAAAGTACTCTTTGGCTGTCATTGGTTGGTAACCTTGCCTCCATTCTGTCAAGTGGTACCTTTGACCTCTATATGGTGCCAAAAATCCTTCCCCATTTGTATATCCAGCATCACACAAATAATAGCAACCTTTATTACAAGTGAACATGTATATATATATATATATATATATATATATATATATATATAAACAAAAAATTGTTAACTATATTAGAAGTACCTATTATTTTTTGATAATTATAACTTAATTACCTTGAAGAATCTTCAAGCCATTCCTCTTACTAATAGCATCCCTTAAGACTCTACCATCTGTTGCAGATCCTTTCCAACCCGGTAAGACATAGCTGAATTACATGTTCGATGTGCACACATCTAAGACATTGGTTGTAATTTCACCTTTTCTGGTTCGATACCTAGGTCTATCAACTACTGGGACATTGACATTAATATAAGTCTCATTTAATGCTCGCAAACAACCTTACACTCAAAGAAGTATTACAAATCAAATTAATTTATTATGCACATAAAAATGATTGAAAAATAAATTTATAGAAATTGTATACTTGTACCTTAAACCATTTCCACCTCTCATCCGTGTAATTTTATGGGATTGGTTCAGGCTCCTTAAGCAACATGTTGTGTAATCGTAGAATAGAATTTAAAACTAAATGAAATTATCCGCTAACTATCTCGTCGAATCTAGCTGTTTGCCGTTTTAGGACCCTATTCTTCACATTATGTGCAATAATATGAAGAAAAGATATTACAAATTCACTAATTGACATATTTTTATTTCCTTTCAGTTTTCCATGAACTGTTAGCAAAGAACAAAGTTTGTCTAAAGACCTTCTATCCATCCTACAGTTATCAACACATTATCGATCACTATGAAAAACTATTTCATTTAAGTTTATAGACCTAATATTATATCTAGACAATGCCTGACAAGCATATGATATGCTCCTCCTAAACCTAGCCCTCCTTGTCTTGATAACTAAGACAATCGCCAACAATAAAAGCATAAATAACTTTCTTTCAATCCTCTTCTTGCGCATAATAAGTACAGAAATTATCTTCATCTCAGCCTATCATGAAAATAGTACAATGAAGAAGATTAAAGATAAAGAGATAGATTATTCGCTCAAAACATATCATGAAGAAAAAACTGTCAGATAAAAACCAAACAGACAGAAACCAAACAAAAATTCCTAGCCTAATTCTGAGAAACTAATGGAACGATGCTAGGGTTCCAGCGTTGGCCTAATTCGACACTGGAACACTGACCTAATTCCTAGCATAGGACATCAAATAGAAACCAAACAGAAATTAGAGGAAAGGAACCAGACAAAAATTACACCAAAAAAAAACCTGTTCTTCAATTCAACAACGACCAACAAGATAGAAACGGATTTGCCTTTCCGTAAAGGAAAACAAGAGGCATTAGTAAAATACTTGTGCTTGGTAAATACCTAAAAGTTGAACGTTGGAAGGATGCTAGGGTTCACGATCGAGTGCTGGAAGTGCTCGAAGTCGAACTGTAAGTGCTCGAAGTCGAACTGGAAGTGCTCGAAGTCGAACGGATTTCATGATCGAGTGCTTGAAGTCGAACTGGAAGGATGATAGGGTTTGCGATCGTGAATGCTTGTGCCAGTTCATGATCGAGTGCTTGGTGGAGCGGTGGAAGGATGCTAGGGTTCACGATCGAGTGCTCGAACTGGAGTCTGGAACGCTCGAAGTCGCCGCCTAGGGTTCCCGATCGCGTGAAGTGGGATCTGGCGAGGAGTCACACGAAGGCTTATATGAAGGGCATATTTGAAATTTAATTAATAGTTAGGGATAGTTTTGTCTCAAATGGTAAAAATCTAAGGATATTTTTGGCTAAAAAATTACCAACCCCGGAATTGAGAAAAACCAGGCTTTTCCTTGGTTTTCTAATTCCGGATTAGATGACCACTTTTTGCTGATGTGGCAGGTATAATTGATTACTTGGGAATTCTTCACTACCTAAACCATTTTTATTGATAACCTTGGATGAATAACCAAAATTATAAAGAAACACCCTCAACCAAACGCACCTTGAGCTTTAAAACTCCATTCTCACTTTCTCCCTCTTCGCCAAAAGCCTAAGCACCCAAACACTGCCTCTCCTTCGCATTTTCTCTCCCTCTCCTTCTCATTTTCCCGCTATTGAACATCTCCGTCGAGTCCCCCTCTCTCTCCGATCGCTTCTCTTCCTCCTTGGCCGATGTGTTCGAACAATTAGGGTTCGCCGATGATGAATGCTTTCCGTTGGCTACTCCTTGATCACTGTCGCTGGAGACATCTCCCCTCCCCTTGTAACCCTCCTTCCAGTCCCTTTTCCTTCTTTGTGACTCACTCTCTCTCTTATTGCAAGAATGCCTATTTTTTAGATCTTTGTCGCCGACCCGATTCCTTGGACTGCTCGCTGATTAAACCCTCAGATGGCCTTCAGATCGGGAGTTCATGGTCGTTTCTTTTGATTCGACAGTGAGTCTTTGATGCCTTAATATTCTGTTTATCAGTTTGTGTGTGATTCACTTTGATTGAGTTTCTAGGTTTTCCATTGGCTTCGCAAGTGTCCATGGGGAGTCAAGTACGCCAAGCTACACAAGGAGTTGTTAGAGACAGAGTTTGGGGAGATCCTCGGAGCCCACCGATCCAATTCCTAGTTTTCTTATTGATCCTGTCGCGAAATGGGATGGCAGTCCCATGGGCCAGACGGGCCTCTCGGGTACCGCGAGGAGGTGAGGTGGCCGGTTGTCGACCGTGCCTTGCCGCGTCCCTGCAAAACAGAGGCCGTCAGCGAACCTGCCGGGGAAATCTCCGGTCAGGCACTCCAACGGTCAAGTCAGTCTCCGAGGGCAAAATAAGTGAAAACTGAATTGAAATGGGGCAAGGGATGCGAGAACTTGCGCGCGCGTACTTGCAGTAGGGGGAGTGCCGAGCTTATATAACTGGGGGAGCTGACAGACCTTTGTTCGTACTGATGAGACAAGGGTGCGATGGCTGTCAGCTAGCATGGAGCACTGAAGAACGGCGCGGCATGGCGCGGTGTGCTCTGGCAGTACGTGAGTACTGGATGCGCAGCACGAGGATGCTGGATGTGGGGTTAGCTGCTAGGAGATGTTAGAGGTAGATACGACGTGAAGAACCCCTTTAACAGGGTCGTACCCTGGATGTAAGGATGTGCAGGGACGTGAGCGGGATAGCCCGTACCCCGAGCGCCGACTGGCAAGTCCGCCTGCATGGGACCGAGTCGGGTAAGGACCAGGGAGCGTGGGCCGCCACGCGTTCGGCTGGTTAGAGAGAGAGGGAGTGCAGGGTACGCCCTGGGTCGGGGGTTATCACGAGACGAATCTGACCCGAGTTGGACCTCCGGTTTGAGTGATGGCCACAGAGAGAAGTGTGGATGACTACTTGCTGGTGGTGCCTACCCCTGTTCCTGGTCGGGGTAAGCTAGTATGGGTGACTAGGCATTTACCTGGTCGACTAGCTAGAAGGTGACCTGGCCACCCTCGTCGATGGCCGGATAGGCCCTATCCCTCCTCCTTCCTTTGGAGGGGTGTCTACGGACGCGGGGACCTATCCGCTGATTTGGCGGTTAACCCGTCTGCCAGGACTTCTTGGCGCCAGGCTAGCTAGTGGGCCCGGCCTATGCCCATACCCGTAGGCAAGGCCGGATCACTTATCATCGGGTTGGTCCCTTCTTGGAACTATATAGAGCGGCGATCATGCCCTTTTACCTAGCTAGCTAAACTGACCGTATAGCATTTCTTTATTCGAGATATAAGGAAGCAAGCTGTCAAGGTGAACTAGTCTTCCTCTATAACATCTTTTTCATGCTATTTGCTATTTAATCACAATTCATAAACTGATTCAGCTTTTTTATCTGTTTTTTTAGAATTTTAAATTGGACATTACGTTTTTGTGCAGTGGAAGCTTCCAAAATTTTATACTAGTTTTACTAATCTTAATCACACCAATTTTGTCTTCTTTCTCCTCTGTTTGATTATGTAAATATAAATTAATGCATATCGAACAAAATATTTGTTGTGTATAAAGATTTACTCTTTAGCTTGTAGTAATGACTTAGAGATGAAAATGGGAGTGCAACAGCTACAAAAATACTTGTAATGCTTCATATTAAATTGATTTTATATTGTGTACAAGGATTCAAGAACTTATTTGCAACCTGTAGAGAAAGGAAGATGAAGGGTATATGTGCTTAGGTCACTAATGCTAAAAAGAATGACAAAGGAGATATTGATAATTTTTGGCATCAGTCAGGCTGAGGAGATGCTAAAACTAAAGGTATTTCATCGAGTTTGCTTCATTTCATATTTCTCTCCTGCACTCTGCATGATAATCTTTCATGAACCTGAAACATATTTGGCTGTCCTATTAGATTAAATTCTATTAGATTTAATCTTCTAATTTGTGACCTCGTGACCACGTAAAACCTTGTTTTCTTGCTTTACTTATATGCACATTTATATAAACCTATACCTTTAAAATAGTTGCTATGGCGTCATGCAAGATCTTATAATATGGTAATATAATAAAAATAAAATATTATAAGAATAAAAATAAAACAAAGATAATATAATATTATTTATGAATATAATAAAAATATAATATAATATACTATTAGAAATATAAACATAATAAAATAATAATAATAAAGATAGTATAATATAATATAATAATAAAGAAAATAATAATAAATATATAATATAATATAAGAATAAAAAAATAAAGATAATATAATAATAATAATAATAATAATAATAATAATAATAATAAAGATAGTATAATATAATATAATAATAAATATAATAATTGAGATAATAATAACAAATATATAATATAATATAAGAATAAAAATAAAATAAAGATAATATAATATAAATATAAATATAAATATAATTATAATTATAAATATAAATAGCAACCCAAACAATAAGAGCTTGTGTTTCTTTTTGATAATTATTAGACATATCGTTTATTGAGTTTGTATCTCTTAGAGTGCGTGTGTTAGTGAATGAGTAAGAGCATGAAAATTTTTGATACACTCGGCAGTTTTTGGTACACAACCTGCAAAAGTTTTTGGTACATGCGATGGATAGCTGAGGGAGTTGGGTGGCGGCAGATTCATCTCCTGTGCACACTCGGCAGAAGCTGATGCAGCAGCAGCAGTAGAGCCATAAGTTGGACATGTATAACGAGGTCCTCCATCGCCTGTTGAAGCTATTACTGCACTTTGTTGGTTTTGGTAAAGCATTTTGCCATTGAATCTACCCTGATCCTATAGTTTTTTCTTTCCCTTGTCTTAGTTATGCCTTGGATGTTAACGTGGAGAGAGCAGAAGATGTCTTGACTCATAAAAGGTTGCTAGAACAGGCTGAAGAACCTCAAAATAGGTATGTCTTAGCTTTGCCGTGCGCTTGGTCCAGGAAACAATTATTGTTTATCAAGGCATGTGGTATCTTAGAGCTAAATTCTCAATTGCTTTCCTATTTATAACTACAAGTAGTGGAAGTTTGGAACTCACATCTTATCTTGCTGTATATTCTGATTAGTGGCTTCTAAGTGAACTTAATATGCTTTATCAAGTTGTTTTGCATCTATTCATTTCTTTCTCCAATTTGTTTATCAAGTTGCACTTTCCCTATTTGATTGGTATCTAACCTTAATGTGCTCAATGAATTTGCTTACATTCTTCACTTTTGAGCCTCTAACATGTTGATTGCAGAAATTAGTCGGTGATGGTTCTGGGATTTCTGTGCTTAGATTGATTAGAATACTAGGGCTAAAGATACTAGCATTCTGCTCATATGGTTATACTAATCCACTTTTTTTTTTTTTCAACTTCTAACCTTTCAGTTGCAATATGTTAGAGGTGATGATGTGGGCTTTTTCTTTTATAGTTACTGAGGGGTGTTAAAATAGCAGGAATTTGGTGAATGAGAGGTCAATTTAATTTTTTTTTTTTTGGTTTTCTCTTTTGGGGGTGAACCTTGCTAGCTCACTTGGGAATTCTAGTTGTAGCCTTTTATTTATTGGCTCACATTCATAGTCCTATTTGTCACATGGGATCCTTCATGGAGGTCATTTTTACACAGAAAGAGCTTTTAAGGTTGTTAAAAAAAACAAAAAAAAAATTCAACATCTCTTTATGTGTATGTAAGATTCACTTTTAATATTTATTGGAGGAAGAGCCTATGCTGGTTGGTCCATTCCAGACATCAGAGATATCCCTTTCTTTGATCCTACGCATCAAAGACAGATTTACTTCCTGTAATTAATTGCATGCATGTGGGAAGAGTTGAATTAAATGGATATCCTTCTTAAGCAGTTTGAGCAATATGATGCTGGATATAATAGTATTTTTTACCTTCGGTTTGATTATTTTTTAAGGCGATAGGCCGTATTGGAGATGACTTTCACAAGATCAATTGGCAATTTTGAGTGTATTATTTTTTTTTTCTTGCAAGAGTATCTAAATCCTTACAAATGCTTGCGAGTTATAGTTGCTTCATGAGAAGCTTCCAAATTGTTCTTCATAACATTCTATTGTCAGACTTTTTTTTTAATCATTTTTCTCACTATGTTTCATGAGTATTTGTTTCAGAGTTGTAATAGGATATGATGAAGGAACCATTATGGTGAAGATTGGCCATGAAGTTCTAGTTGCCAGCATAGAAGGCAGTGGAAAAATCATTTGGGCAAAATAAAATAAGATTCAAACAGTTAATATCAAGACAATTGGAGCATAATTTAAGGTTAGATAGTTCTAGTATTCTCTTTAGAAGAACATGAAGCACCTGAGGACATGGTATTTATTATTTCCATAGGTCACAGATGGTGAAAGATTGCCTTTAGCCGTCAAGGAATTAGGAAGTTGTGATCTCTACCCACATGTAAGTTTTTACTACACATTGTTTTAATTGTTGAGCAATGTTGGGGAAAGGTTTATAAGTGCTGATTGCTTTGCTATTTAAAACTGTTCACATACAACTTATAAAATTATTATTAGGAATTGCTTGATTTGCTTCCTCTTTGTAGAATTTTGTGCTACTTTTTCGGGTTAACAATATTAAATTTGGATATGGCTGTGATAGTTAATCTATGTTTGTGTATGTGTGGATGTTGGGATTTCTTAATGGTGTAGGAGTATCTTTATGAGAAAGATCTTCCAATTTTTTCTTATTTATGACCTTACTATGCTTTTGTTCTTTGTTTACCGAGAATACCATGCATTAGCTACACAATTCATTTTTTCAATAGTAAGGTCTTGTTTCCCTTTGGGAAGATGGTAAATTGAAAAGATGAATATATAAAAAGATGGAAAATTAAGGGAACGTAAAAGAAATTTTTTATTTGTTAGTGTAGTCTCCTTGATGGATGCAAATAAAGAAGATGTGCCACTTTTTTTTTAAAAAAAAATTATAATGAACAATTGGCTATTAGATTTTCATCAAGTTTTGCACAGATGAGTTGTGAAGGAAGAACCTAAAATTTTCCCTTCCAATATCAATCTTTTTTTTTTTAACACAGGAAAGAATATATAAATGGTAACAAGCCAATTATTTCATGTCATTGAAATCCCAGATTAGGCTGATAGTGGTGACCTTCTAGTCATGGCAAGTGATACATTATTCTACATACTGAAGTACAATGTAAGTCGACATTATCTATTTTGGCCATTTTGCAGATATTTTATATATATTATATAGATATTAGTTTATTGCTAATGATGTGTTTTCTGCTTACCCATATAAAAATGCTTACAAAATATAGGAAATTATATGATCATTTTTTTTGGATTTCTTTCGGAGAAATATTTTCTCTTACTTAGAGAATTGTAAGCCAGTAGATGATGATGGAATAGAAGAGGCATTTAAGTTGCTGCATGAAGGAAAATGAGCGTGTTCGAATTGATGTATGGGTTGGTGATTGTTTCATATATAACAATTCTTCTTAGTGACTTAAATTTGTAAAAGATGTTATACATAGATATTGTATAGATATTGTATCTATACGTTGATATGCTTAATATATTTCGTAATAGATATTGTGTTTTGTAAATCTATATTGTGTACTACTGAATTCAATGATAATGGTTTACCTATTGTCGAAATATTTTTCAATCTAATTTTTTTTAGCAAAATCATCCAAAGATAATGGATTTTAACCATAGTGAAATTGTTGTCATTGATATTAAAAGACAACGGTTTAAAACCGTTGCATAAGTGCTGTCAATGGTTGTCAAAGACAACAATTTTATGCCTGTTGTCGTTCAACCCTTACTTTTAACAACAGTGCTAGTTACAATGGTTAAAATGATATTCGACAATGGTTTTTACCCATTATCGATGATTATTTTTCTTGTAGTAAAAAAAGAGAGCAAACAAATGCAAATGAGTAAACGTAACTTGACTTTGGTCGAATCCAAACTGGTTCAATAGATCGAACCAGTGGTTCGGTAGACCGATTGGATTTAGTCTAGAATGATGAATTGTTAGAAATGTTAACATGGAAGATGATACGGCAAAAGATCTAGTTTATCTTTATGATTTGGATATGCATAAGGATAAGTCAGATGATGTGGATAAAGATGAGGCTTCATCCAAATATGACTTCATCTAAATAAGAGTTGATCCAGAAAAAGATCTGATCCAATTTAGTAAAAGGAGATAAAGGCTCTACGTTCAAGGACAACACAACTCTTCATCCTACTCTTCATTTCTACGCTAAGAAAGCAACTCTGTGAAGCTGTGCGATCGAGGAAACTTCAGGAGAAGAATCGCTTGTCATCTTTGTTTTGATTTGTTTTATATATGCTAAATCTTTATATTATTTGTGCTTATAATCCAAACTATAAGACGAGTTTCTCAATCTCGGGAAAATTTCCGGGAATGAGACTATTAGTGGACTTACGTTGAGTTCATAGGCTTTGGATGTACTGACCTGGGGCCGGGGGGGGGGGGGGGGGGGGGGGGGATAGGCGGCGAGAGATGTTACTATAAAAGTGTCCTACTCATAACTTTTGTACGGCACAATCGGCGATAACAAAGAAACCAATGTCAGAAGCTTGAAAGAGCAAGAGTCACATCCAATGTTTCAAGTGCCAAAAAATTGGACACTATAATAGCTCGTGCCTTGAGAAGAAAAAGGAAAATGGATATACAAAATCAAGAGATATGAAAAAGGTCAGTAAAATTATGTTTTGCAAAAACGTCCCTAGAATGCATGTTAAATTAGATGATAATTTTTTTTTGATAAATTAGACAATTTGCATGATAAATAAAAATTTTATATGATAAATTAGGTGAGAAAAAAATCTAAATCAAACATAAACAATATTAAGATTTTAAACATTAATTCTGCCATTTTAATTATTAATAATAAAATTTCAAATATTAATTCTGATATTTTAAAATTAAATAATTCTAAAAATATCAATTTTGATCAACTTTAATTAATTATAAAAATTTAAATTTAAATAATTCTGAAAATATCAATTTTGAAAAAATCAACTTTAATTAATTCTGAAATTTTAAATTTAATTAATTCTGATATTTAAATTTAAATAATTCTAAAAATATTAATTTTGAAAAATTCAACTTTAATTAATTCTGAAAATTTAAATTTAAATAATTCTAAAAATTTAAATTTGATTAATTTTGAAATTACCAATTCTAAAAATTAAACTTTAATTAATTCTAAAAATATTAAAAATATTAATTCTTAAAATTCAACTTTATTAATTCTGAAATGTTAACTCATAATTCTGAAAATATTAATTCTGATAATTTTGGAATTATAATTAATAAATATGAAAATAATAATTCTGAAATTCTAATTCATAATTCTGAAAATATTAATTCTGAAAATGAAATTAATAAATCTGAAAATTCTAAAAAAAACAGATTTAATTAGTTCAAAAAAATTGAAATTAAACAATTTAATTAATAAAAAATTCAGATTTAATTAACTCAAAATTCTTAAAAATATAATAAATACTAGTTTAATTAATTCAAACTTCAAACTTAAAAAATCTAAAATATTTAATCAAGAAAATGACCATCTTAATCTAGATCTAGATAAGATAACTCATAATCTTAATAAATTTTTTAATTTGTTTAATCAAGATAAATCTAAATTTGATAATTCAAATACTAACTTAATTAACATTTCAACCAAACAAGATAATATTAAAAATACAAAGTCAAAAGATATGATAATTTCTAATCTAAATCTCAAAAATTCAAAATTAAATTATGAAACTCAGAAATTAAATCCACAAATTTAAAGAATATAAATTCAAATTTTAATGCCAAAAATTTGAATTTAATTAATTACAATAAAATACACTTTAATTATTAAACAATAAATAATCTAAAATTAAATGTAAAAAATTCAGAAAATAAAAGTTCAAATTTTAATTATAATAATTCAAATTTAAATGCAAAAAACTTCGAACTTAGTCAATTATAATAATGTACCATTAATTATGAAACAATGAATAATAAATTTAAATACGAAAATTTAAGAAAGTAAATCTAAAATTTTACAACAAATTAAATAGTAAACTCAAATAAAGAAATTAAAATTCATATACCAAGTTATTATCAAGTACCTTAAATTATGAAACTAATTAATAAAATTTTACCAAATGAAACAATTAAATCAACAAAAATCAAAATGTGTCAAAGTGGGTTAACACATTCATAGGTTCACACAAAATATATTAAATTGAGAATATGATACATTATTAAAAAGTAATTAATAATTGTTTGACTTGATTGACACATGCATATCTTCCACACACATGTACAATTTAAATGATCACTTGATGCTTATTTATGACATGTTATCATTCTAGCTTTACTTTCATGCTTAATTTAGAATGACTAGATAGAACATAGATAGTTTGATTATTGTCTAATATAGTATTAGGGTAGGGCAAGATGATAGTACGTTAAGAAAGTTTGGTCTAGGGAGTCAAGGAGGGTAAGACATATCCTACTGTTGGATACGATTTTGCAAAGCAAAATTTTGATGCCATCGATCGTTGAAAGTCAAGTTTGACTTCAAAATCGAAATCTACGTTTCGTATAGATAAATCTGGAATAGTTATTTGCTCAAAATCGATTAAGGGTGAATGAGAAATTAATTGTTCAAGATATGCTCAAATGAACATTAAGGAAAAAGATGGGGCTTTTAGTCCTACATTGCTAACTGGCGAGAGCTAGTGTTTCCTTATATATGTTCTTGTGCTAATGTTGTTAATACAAAAGCACATGAGGTCTCTACCCTTGGGCGAGCAGGTGCTCGCACCTGCGAACCCGCCACGCGCGCACGCGCGCAATGGGCGCTTTGTTGGCGCACTTTGCTTTAATTTATGCTCGACGTGGCGATGACATGTCATGATCAGGTGACGCCACGTGGCATGTCAGATGACGTGTCGTGATCAGGTGACGCCACGTGACATGTCGGTGTGACGTGCCATGATTAGGTGGCGCCACGTGGCATGTTGGTGACGAGGCAGCGCCTATGTGGCACGTGACTGTGTAGAACATGATGACTGGATTGGACGAACAGATGGTGGCCGTTGGATCAAAGATCTGGATAGATCACAGGAAGGTGCGATCTGGAGAGTCGGATCAAAGATCTAGACAGATCGCAGGCAGGTGCGATCTGGAGCATCGGATTCGAATCTGACTGTTAAGAGGGAGGATGAATCTGAGGCGTCGGATTAAATGTTCTAATCTGATGGCTGAGATCAAGATGGGATTTGAAGAGTTATAACTCTTCAGATCAAGGGACGAGATTAAAAGACCTTTAAAGGGTTATACCCTTTCGTTATGAACGGTCTAGATCTGTCCGAACCAAAGGGCACTTACCTCTTCACTCAATATAAATAGATCCCTCCACTTGATCATTTCATTCATTCAAGCATTGCAATCTAAAAGCATTTGCACTCATCCATCTTCTGCATCGAGAGTCCAAAAAGCCTACGGAAAGGTTCGTCGGTCTCAAAATTTGAAGTGCTACTATTCCGAGACGACGTCGTTGTATCTTGGAAACGAATTGCTGCTATCCGTGAGCACCAGTAGTGGAGCAATATCGTTTTACGGAGATAGTGTCGAACACTAGCCTCGACGTAAACTAATCAGTTTGCTTCTTCCAAAAGCAACCTCTCGGAAGATCCGACGGTCGTAAATCGACTAAGTCAAATATCGAGGAGATACAAGTCAACAACCAACACCTACTTGGTCTACCTTGCTAAGTGGAACTAATCGAAGTTACCTTGCCACATCCTAGACGAGTTAGACCAAGGTTTTTCAATAAAAAGGTTAAATATATAATTTCTTAAATATGCTTTGTCTAAAAGTAGTCATTGCTCCGATACCCAAGAAGGTCACTGTGGCTTCACAACCTAGAAGCTAAATTTTGAAATGTATATTTAACTGGCTGACGGTTAAACCTGAATCTAACACAAGGTCAAACATTCTATAAAACTCAAAGTAAATTAAGTAAAATTCACAAATCATCTCACAAAATAAATAAGGTTACCATACTTGATTATACTGAGACACTTAGAATAGGTGACATGATAAGAACACTTAATTTAAAAATAATTTTGAAAATGTTTTCAAAATTTATAGATTATATTTAAAAAAAATCTATTTTCAATATAGTGATTCAACATAGTAATGTTTTAATGAAATTCATGCTTGATTGAGTGTACTTATAAATAGTTTTCAAAAACTTATTTATCTTTGAAAATTAGTTGACCAACACTTAGACACAAACTCTTTAGGTCAATACTAAGTCCTTTAGACACTTAGGTAGAGTTTTTTGTGACTAACAAGGGTAATCAGTGTTGGTGCAATCTTCTTTGGGTCAAGGTTAACTTGTTTGACTAAGCTTGGGTTGGCTTGAGTTTGAGTTTCAATGTTTGACAATAATGTTTGGACAATATGTAAGACAAGTCAAGTATGTCAAGGTTGACCGAAGACTTGACTAGTGAAGTCCTAACTCGATGGTTAGGCAATGGGAAGTCCTAGTGGGACTAGACAGATCTAATTAGGAACTAGGTGAAGTCCAAGTAGATCTGGGAAGATCGCAGGTTGGCAGGGTGGAAGTGTACCGAGTAACTGGACCTTACTACGGTTAGGCAATGAGAAGTCCTAGTAGGATTAGGCAGACTTACTTGGGAACTAGGTAAAGTCCAAGTGGATCTAGGAAGATCGTATGTTAGTAGGTGGAAGTTTATCGAGTGACTAGACCTAACTGCGGTTAGGCAATGGAAAATCCTAGTGGTACTAGGCAGACCTAGTTGGGAACTAGGTGAATTCTAAGGTTGGTTAGCTGGAAGCTAAACACTTGGCATGAGAAAAGATCTAATTGGGAACTAGGCAATGGAAAGTCCAAGTTGATCAAATGTTGACCTATGACTTGGCAAAAAATCTTGGCAGGTTAAGGTTGACTGTATGCTAGGCAACGAGAAGTCTCAACAAATCTTGGAAGACTTTGGATTGGGCAAAGTAACCCTAGACTTGTGTTAGACAAGTTAGGACTTGGGGCAAATTATTGGGTAATCAATTGGCCAAAAGCCAATCAATCAGGTCCTACTCCAATCGATCAGGTGATCGATTGAGAGTGTTTTCTCATGAACACAGAAAGACTCTTAATCGATTGGGTAATCGATCAAGGCTACTCCAATCGATCAGGTGATCGATTGGGAGGTTCTTGATGCGAGAACAAAATTCGTCATAATCGATTAAGTGATCAATTAAGATACTTCTATCGTGAGAAGAGAAGCATGTTTAATCAATCAGCTAATAGATTAAGAAACCTTAACTGATTAGGTAATCGATTAAGCTTTGAAAAAGAGCCGTTGGATGACTAGATATGATGTGGTAATTGATTAAGGGTAAGCTTAATCAATTAACGGTGTCGGGTAAACCCTAGAAAAGGGTTTTCAGTAAGATTTAAAGGCTGCTCAAACAACAACTTCATGCCAGTTCTTGAAAGGTTGGAGGAGAAGTGTTGCTGCACTTTCCAAGCTTTAAGAGGCTAAATTCGAGCAAGATAAGTAAGAGTTCATTAATTGTTGTAAATCATTTTCGATTTTATTTGTGTGTTGCTTTGTATTCTTTTTGTATTTCTAGTATTCAAGCTTGTACGAGGCTTCTCTGCCTCTAGATTATTTTCAAGAAGGAGTGTGTTCATAATGGTGCTGCGTGCACTATGTGGATCTTTAGATTAGTCATCTCAAGAAGATGAATACCAAGTAAATGAAGGTGTTAATAATTGCTTAAAGTCTTCCGTCATGACCAATTTTTATTGAACAAAAGATAAACTATTCACCCCTCTCTAACTCATGACGTTCCTAACAACTAGAAGGAGTTAGTTTAAGGGGAGGCATTTTGAAAATGTTTTGATATTTTTTTTTTGAAAAATATTTTGAAAAACCTTAAATATGTCTTTGAAAAATACTTTTGAAAACTTAAGAAAAATAGCTTGAAAATACATTGAAAATTCTTTCAAAAATCATTTGAAAAACTACTTTAAAAATTCATATTTTGAAAAATAATTTGAAAATACTTTTAAAATTCTTTGAAAAATCATTTGAAAAACTACGTTGAAAAATTTACATTTTGAAAAATATATTTTAATTACTCTTTTGATTTAATTAGATCATCCCCTAGACACATAGGAAGCTTTCCTTATGGTTAACAAAGATTCCTAAGGGTATGTCGGGTTGAGGGGAAGTCCTAATTAAAAGATCACATACATACTTTTCAAAACTCTTAAAGTATTTTTGAAAAAAATTAAAATATGTTGAACTTTAGTTTTGAAAACTTTTGCAAAACTATTATAAAAATGTTTGAAAATCATCTTGCAAAAACTTTGAAATAATTTTTCGAAAATACTTTAATGTTTGTAGAAGATTTTTTGAAAGGATATTTCAAAAAGGGACATTTTCACTAGCAATCTTGTTAGCAAACTTATTATTATTATTTTTTACAAAAATACTTAGTAATTTTTTTTATTCCTTAAAGTACTTAAAAGATTTTTTGAAAACAATGCTTCATCTCATTTTTTTTAAAAAGGATATTGTTGATGCAAAGCCTAAAATCAAATTTAGGTATATTATTTTTTTGATGTATATCAAAGGAGAAGAGTGAACCTTAAGTTAGACATATTGAGAAACCCTCAATTTTGACATAAGACCCTTAAGATTAGAACATAACTTATGATTATTGTCAAACATCAAAAAGAAGAGATTGTTAGTGCAGGATGCATAAGATAATAGCAATAGAGCTCTAGGGTTTCGATGTTTGATAATGTGCCTAAGTCTAGTCAATTTGACTAAGGGTTGATCCAAACAGAACCTGCTGTTTGGGAGTGAGAAGTCTACTAAGTGATTAGTCCTAAGTGGATGTTAGGCAAGAGAAGTCTTGGTGAGTGAAGCTAGGTGGTGGAAGTCCTGGTGAGTCAAGCTAGGCTAGTGAGTGAAGCTAGGAGGTGAAAGTCCTGGTGAGTGAAGCCAGGCAATGGAAGTCCCGGTGAGTTAAGTTGAGCTCTAGTGAGTGAAACTAGGTGAAGAAAGTCCTAGTGAGTGAAGCTAGGCAGTGAAAATTATGGGGGAGTGAAACCTTAGGTGGTGAGATCCTAAGGAGTGAGCCTTAGGTGGTAAAGTCTTGGATGCAGTCCAAGCATAAAGCTTAGCAGGTCGGGTAGACTTATAGGAGTGTGGCTTGATCCTAAGGGATTGACCCTTAGGTGGTAGACTTGGAGGTGGGACCTTCAAGAAAAAGGTAATCCTAGTAGGTCAAGTAGACTTACAGGAGTGCGGCTTGATCATAAGGGATTGACCCTTGAGTGATAGACGTGGAGGAAGGACCTTCAAGTAAAAGGTAAGCCTTCTAGGTCAAGTAGACTTACATGATTAAGACTTTGGTTGCTTGTTTGTTGTTGTATGGTTATTTTGCAAGAACCTAGAGTTGGAAGCAAAACAAAGAGCAAACAAATGTAAATGGGTGACCAAACTTGACTTTGGTTGAACCAGACCCAAATCGGTTTAGTAGACTTAATTTGCGGCTCAGTAGATCGATTGAGTTCGGTCCGGATTGCTGAATTGTCAAAAATGTTGACATAGAAGATGATGTGACAAAAGATCTGGTTTATCTTTATGATTTGGATCAAGATAAGGATAAGCTAGATGATGTGGAAAAAAATGAGGCTTCATTCAGATATGGATTCATCCAGAGACAACGTCATCTAGATAGGAGTTGATCCAGATAAGGATTTGATCCAACTCTATAAATGGAGATAAAGGCTCTATGTTCAAGGACAACATAATTCTTCATCCTACTCTTCGTTTCTACACTCAGAAAGCAACACTATGAAGCTTTGCGATCGAGAAAGCTCCTAGAGGAGTGCGTTGAACTTAGGACTTCTGGATCGACCGTCATCTTTGTTTTAGATTGTTTAATATATGTACTAAATCTTTACATTATTTGTGCTTATAATCCAAACTGTAAGACGAGTTTGTCTGCCTATGGAAAACTTTTGGGAAGGAGACCATTAGTGGACTCACGCTAAGTGTATAGGCCTTGAATGTACTCACCCTGAGGGGTTGAAAACCAAGTAAATCCAACGTGTCATTTGTTCTTTCTTTATTTTTATACTCCGTTGATACTAACAACTTTGATAGAACAAACGAAAGAATGACAAAAACGAACGATCGAGATTCACCGCCCTCTCTCGACGTGCAATGATCCTACAAATTGTAGTAGCTATTGTAAAGTAGCTGCTACCAGGGGCGGCTCCACTAAGGGGCAAGGGGAGCTCCCCCCCTTAATATGAAATCACTATACTTGAGTCTCTATGAGATGCTCAACTTCATGGATGAGCTCTGGTAGTCGTGAGTTGGGGTGCGCCACATGATCTTCACCATGAACCACCCGTAGCAGCTTGACAAGGTGTTGCTTCGAGGCGGGCAGATGGACTGGAAATGTAAGATGTGTATACTGAAAGACATGATTTTTTTATATGAACATCTTAGTTATGAAAAGAGAATCACAACTACACTAGGTACTTGTTTACATTAGTACATGCACGAAGTCCAATTACTTTGCGTTGTAGATAACATGGTATGTGGTGTCACACGGAAGATCATGTTATTAGTTCCTTGCTTAGTATAAAATAGAGGCCCACAACCGAGATGAAATTGGACAACCCATCGGGATGATTGTAGTGTAATTAGGTGTGGTTGGTCTTGACTATAGAATTACACTAGTGTGCTTTGAGTACATTGAGCAGGACCAAAACCTGAGGTTATCCAATTTGTACTGACTCGATAATTGGATAGGACCTCAAGTCTATATTATGGAGTAAGATCCCTTAATCCCAAAATAATAACGGGCATATATTATTAATTATTATTTCTTTGATTTATCAATGGGCGAGATCTATTCTGTTAGATCGATAGGCCCAGTAAGTTGGGAAATAATATTAATAATATGATGTGCTGTTGATTATTGACGGAATCCGTGTCCTGGTTAGTCAGGATGATGATGCCCCCTTAATGAGCTCAAAAGGTTCATCGTGCTAAACCCTGCAGGTGGATTTGATCCGGCACGATGATAAGGTTGAGTGATACTAGTCAAGGATCTAAAAGTTAATTAATTTGAATTGTCAGTAATTTAAATTAATTAATGGGCATTCGAGATCTTAAACACGGGGGGATGGACGACTCGTAATATGTAGATCCCATATGAAAATATGGGGGTTGGTGAGGAAGTTCAATTAAGATCCTTTAGTGGAATGAATCTTAATTAATGGATCGGGTTTAGATCCATGAGTGGGCCAAGATCCAACTCCTCCTCTTGGTCCCTACCTTAGCCCTATAAATACCCTATGAGATCAAGAAACCAAGAGAGAATCCAAGAGTTAACACCCTAAGCCTCTCCCCTATATTCTCTCTCTCTCTCTCTCCTACCCTCTTAGGGTTTTCGGCCGGCAGCAAGCAGAAGGACTTCTCCTCCTTGGTTCTCCCTTCCTCCTCCACCAAGCTCCGGTTGTGGCTCACAGAAGCAAGGCAGAGGAGTCCTCTACCTTGCGTGGTGCTCAGCGAGGGTGAAGGAGGCGCCGACGGCCGGTGAGAGGCGGCGCAACCTAGGGTTGCGGCGGTGCCGCAAGGTTGATGGAGAGCTTAAGTTGGGGTCATTTGGGTGTGGAAGAAGGAGAATCTTCATCTTCTTCTCCTTCCTCTCAAGGTGAGCAGCTGGTCCAGAGGCCTTGATGCAGCTCCGGCGGGCGGCGGTGCAAAGGGAGAGGAAGAAGAGGCTAGCGGCTAGGTAAATCCTAAGCTAGGGTTTCCTATTTCGGCCAAGGTGAGAAGAAGAGCTCTTTTGGAGGTCTTGGTGATCTCGGTTCACGGTAGATCGTCGCCCACACGACGCCCGTGAAGGGAGGGACATAAGTGTTGGTGCTTGGATGGCTAGAGAGGGGGGGGGGTGAATATAGCCAAACACTAAAACTTATCTCTTTTGAAGTTTTTTGCACTTGAATGGTTAGCAGCAGCAGCGGAAGAAACACAAAACAGAGTAATGCAGAAATCAAACCCCTAAACTAAGTGCAAGCTCAAAACGCTAACAAAGAGGATTTACAAGGTTCGGGGATAACTTACCCCTACTCCTTGGCGTGCCCATAAGGTGGGCGATCCCTTGATCGTCGGCAGATCAAGCCCCGGAAAATCCGGATAGAATGGAACCTCCTTCTCGGTGGAGTAACCTCTCCACAACGTTTCAATCAGAATGAAGAAGATAAGTACAGAGAAACATGAGAAGGCTTACAGAGCACTTAGAACAAAAGGAACATAAGAGAACTCTCCACCGAGCTCCACTCAACACAGATCTCACGCAAGAACTCCCTGCACTTCGTGTCTTCTTGCTGATGGACTCGCCAAGCTCTCTGCCTTCTTCCAAGCGCTTACGTTTGCAGTGTCTTCAAGAATGATGCTCAAGTGTTGCTTCAAGGATCAGAGTTATCGCTTAAAGAGATTCACAGTGATTGCCCAAAGATGATCAAGTGTTGCTGCAACAGAGAACTTCCTTTCTCTTCATCGCCAGCCGACACTTAACCCAGTTGCCCGACGCCAGGTCACAGACGCTCCTCTGCAGCTCCCAGCTGCTCCTCTGCAATTGCCCAGCTACCCTGACCTCTCCTGGACTCCCTTAGCTCTCCTCAGCCGAGCCCCAGTCATCCCCAGGTCAGCTTCCAGCCGTTGCCAGTGCCCGTTGTAACCTGCGATGGAAAACTGCCAAACCTGCTCAAAGGAAAGCCTCCCATTGACTCTCCTCCAATGTTTGAACTGTAACACCCAATAATTTTCATGAATTATTAGGAATTTTTCTAAATTTTCTGGCAATTTTTTGAAATAAAAATAAAAAGAAAAGGGAAAGGGTCGGATGGAGGTTTGATCTCGTGACCACACGACAAGCCGGTCCTTAAGCGGGCTCGGCTAGCCGAAAGGTTGGGGGTATCAAGCACAGAAAAGGATGGATCGAAATTATGTTATAGGTAAGTAAGTCCTTTTCATGAAGAGGTGTTTCAACTTTCGCTTAAGTTGCGTTAAATCCCCTTTTAGGGATGGGAGTCGGCGCAAACAGGGGGCAAGGGAGGCTGCGAAAACAAGGAGAAAACAAGAGTTTTCTTCCTCCTTCTTCTTCCTCTTGAGTAGAGAACCTAGGGTTTCTTCCCTAGGGCCAAGGAGTGAAGTTTCTCGCAAGGAAGAGAAAAGGAGTCCGACGCTAGGATTTTACTATATACTTAGTGAGTTTTCTTCAAGCAAAGGGGGTTAGTAGATCACTCACTATAATAGAAGTAGTTTCGTTATGAATTTCTCGTTGTAGAACTATGTTTTGTGATCTAAGTGCATACTTTAAGACTATTTTAAATTGTGTGTTTAAGTTTCTCAAGAAGACATATTTCTTATTATAGAACTTAAACTTGAATAGGTTTTGTGTATGTGAATCTAAGCATGATAAGACCAAGTTCTTGAAAAGTCCCAAAAATGAGTTTTGGGTTAAGGGCACACAAGGTACTCGATGAAAGTTCCAAGTAAGAAAGGTAAAGGTTTGTAGTGCCAGATTTATGAAAAAAAAAGATAGTTTGATAAGTATAAACATTATGAGTAAGAAAGTATTTTACTTTGGTAAAGTGACATGTACCGGGCAAATGAGAGGCCCATAGAAAGTTAGAAAGAAGCTCTAATAGGGTGCGGTGGCTAGCTACCCCGAAACCTATTAGGGATGCGCGCATTGGTACATTGATACCAGGTATAATGTCAAGGCCTAGAAAGTTGATTATTATTTTGAAGTATATGAGTATATGTAAGTGTTTTCAGTTAAGTACATGTTTTGTTATGTATGTTAACGTTGTTATGTTACAAGCATGTTAAAAAGCAAGAGCAAGGAAGTTAGTGTTTTAAAGTATGGAAACGTATAAGTATCAAGTCTCAAAAGAAATCATGAGCATGCTAAGTTTGCAAGTGTTTTAATGCAAGTAAATGTTTTCAAGCATGATTGAGCATGATAATTATATGAAAGTTCCCATGTGTAAGTATTTCCAAGTGCATGTATTTTGAAGCGAGCATCCTTTGAAAAGAGCATGTTTATCATTGATCGCATGGATTTATGAGTTAGGATTTACTTACTAAGCAAATCGCTTATTAGTTGCATTTCCTTCTATTGCAGATAAAGGTAAAGAAAAAGCATAAGCTAAGGAGGCGAATGGGACTTGCATTGATGTTCAGTGGCGGCGGAACCGTGGGAGAGATCTTTGGGTTAAGTCTTATAGAAACTTGTGGTTGGTGTTTTGGATTGGTAGAACGTAATGATTTTGTTTAAACTTTGCATAGAGACAAAGTTGAGTACAAACTCTAGTATAGATTTCATATGTTTTGATAGTTTATTAAATTCCGCAGAGATCCTAATTGCAAGTTAATGGGTTTGTTTTGGGTTGCTAAGATGTTTATAAAACTAGTGTAGAGTATAGATTTGGAGTTATTTATCTATATGCTTTGGAAGTGTATGAATTATGGACCCTTGAAAGGATTTCCCAGGTCTGAAACTGTAGCTTTTAGGCGTGCCAGTCGACTGGTTCAGATACCAGTCGACTGCCATATGGAACAGAACCCTTCTGTTCGATGCACCAGTCGACTGCCAAGACGCCAGTCGACTGGTGCCGCGCACAGAAAGTTTCTGTGGCTGACACCAGTCGACTGGACTTCTAGCAATCGACTGGTGCCATTGAAAAAAAAAATTTCAGAGCAAGTTAAGGGAAGTCAAGTAGTTGTAACCTAAGGCTAAGGATAAGGTAATGTTAAGGTTGAGTAAAAGTGACATCCGCCTTAAGGAAGAGAAGTCGGGTCGTCACAGAGTGGTATCAGAGCAAAGTTTCCACCCTTCCGCCACACTGACATCAAGCATCAATCCTGCTGCTTGCCAAGTAAGAAGTTCATATGTTGTAGTTTTGTATGCTTTTCATTATTGACTGCTAGTATCAGTAAGTGCATGATGATAAGGAAGTATGTTAGTATTATTATATGCTAATATGTGCATGGAGATGATGAAGTAAGTTAGTAAGAGATAATGAGTTTTTATTTTCTTTACACTATAGAGTAAGAGAATGGCAAGTGGACGTCCCAGAATTGTCCGAAATGAGGAGCAAGCTCCTAGAGAACAGGAGTCAACGGAGTCAGTACCACCATCAGACCTTCAAGGAGTGGTGGCCCAGCTTCAAAGGCAACTTGCTGAACAGTAGCAAGTCATTGCCACCTTGATGGCTAATCAGCAGGCCACTCCTGCTACCCCTCCAGTGGCGCCAGTGGCGCAAGTAGTGGCACTAGTGGCGACAGAGGTTCCCCCAGTACCTCTGGCAAGAGAAGTAAGACAAGAGGCATGTCTGATCCAGTGGCAGAGACTGAAGCCCGAGAATTTTTCTGGCACAAGTGAACCATGGGATGCTCAGGCATGGTTCAAAATGGTGGAAAGTATATGGAGTTACTGGACTGGCCTGAGGTGGAGAAGATAAAGTGCACATCCTTCTACCTTACTGGAGACGCCAGGATGTGGTGGGAAAGAGTGAAGGCTAAGAGAAATGTGAGTCAGATGACCTAGGCCGACTTCGAAGCAGAGTTCTTGGAGGAGTACTTTCATATGAAGGTAATGAACAAACACTACGATGAATTCACGGAGTTCTGTCAAGGAGAATTGTCTGTAGATGAAGCCGTGAAGAAGTTTAATCGACTAGCTCGCTTGTGCCCGGAGTTAGTTAGCACTGAAAAGGAAAGGGTCAGGTTAATGCTCAAGATGCTGAGGCCTCAGATAGCTCTGAATGTGGCCGGCGGTGGTAATAGACCGCAGACTTCGGAAGAACTAGTAAGTAGTGCTTTGATCACTAAACACTACTTAAATAGTATAAAGGCCACACGTGTGTAACAACAACAGACATTAGCCCAGAAGTCCCAAGGAAATCCTCAAAACCAACAAAATTGGAAAGGAAATTCAGGCAAGAGGAAGTAGTGGGACCAGAAGTCTTCTGAGGGCAATAAAGGGGGCTCGTCAAGCAAGCAGCTCAAGTATTCCCCTTGCCCAAAATGTGGGAAGATGCATCCCGGAGTATGTCATTAGGGCATGAGCGGATGCCATATTTGCGGAGCAGAAGGACATATGATGAAGGCTTGCCCTAACCGGTCGAGTATTGGCGGATGTTATATCTGTGGAGTAGTAGGGCACCTGGCCAAGGCTTGTCCTAAAGCAAAGCCGCCGCCACCACAGCTCCTTCAGTACGGGGGTGGATCAACCCAGTTGCACCAGATGCAGCCAGCAATGGAGGGACCCTATTTCAGTCAAGTGAGAATGGAAGCCCCACCAGCCACGACCAACGCCAGGATTTTTGCCATCACCAAGGAAGAGGCGGCAAATTCTCCTACTATGGTCACATGTCGAATACTCATCTCATCCCAATATGCTGTTGTGTTATTCGATACTGGGGCAACCCATTCCTTTGTATCCATGTTTTTCTCTAAGAAGCTAG
>JAGFNQ010004227.1:335773-427133 GCA_024364735.1 Boesenbergia rotunda
ATTCAACCGCTTAGTCAGGCTTGGATGTGTCCAACAACCAAAACTAATGATTGACCTCTGACTCCAACTATATATTCATAAACTAATTCCATGGTTTGAACATGTTGTGGTTCAAGTCGGGCATGGATGTGTCCATCAACCCAAACGAGAAACAAAACTCCGATTCTAACCATATTAATGGAAGGTGTTGGCCTTAATATTTTGTAAGGGGTTTTGGGTCTCATCCTTTCTTTTCTAAGCACATTCATGACATAGAATTATGTCATGACTAACGATTTCCTTAATAAAGTATGTATGTGACTTAAGTTATCAAGTCTCATTAATTGGATTAGGAACCGGATTTCCTAATTCCAATTTCATACTTAATTAAAGGAATTGTTTTGGGAAACAATTTCCTAAATTGTCATAATTAATTTCGGAAATAATATGTTCAAGACTTTGATTTCTCTAAATCAAATCTTATTAAATTAAGAGATAAATCCCTTGATTCAACCACATATTATTTTCATGAAAATCTCATTTAAGAAACTCTATAGGAAACCATTTTTCTAATTAATTTTGGAGACAACAATATGTAAGAGCATCACCTCTTAAACATATTTTATTCATGGATTTAATTAATTACAACAAATCGTTTTCTAAGGGTGGCTCCCTGAGGCTCAGATACCCAAAGAAAAGTAATGTGTTGTAAATCCAATTGGACGGCTCCCCGAGGCTCAATCCAAATCAAACATGACAATTTCAATTAAAATTGGGAAATTAAATTATAACAACTAACTTTAAATTCGACGGCTCCCCGAGGCTCAATCCAAAATAAAGAATTTTGTTGTCAATTTAAAAACCAATTCAAATTTAATTGTCAATTAACTGTCCATGAATTTGTCTAGACTTTCTTAAAAGAAAGTGCCCAAAATTGCGAGATTTCAAAAATAGATTTTCAGAATAATTGAAAGTTTCTGGTACAAAGGAAACTTACATATTTCTAAAATTAGAAAATTTCTAAAATAGAAAATTTTCCAAAATTGGAAAGTTTCCAAAGATGGAAAGTTTTCACAATTATTATAAAATTTCAAAAATTAGAAAATTTCAAACGTTTGTGAAATTTCATGAGGATTTCCAAACTTTGAAATTCCTAAATCTAAAATTTATTATAATTTGAAGGTTTCCATAATTGAAAATTTTTCCGAAATTGAGATCATGACAAAGTTTTCCACAAAACAATTATATGATTAAGTCGAACACTAACCGGCTCTGATACCACTGTTGGGACCGGGTGCATGTCGACAAGGATACGAGTTCGTAAAATTTTAAATTTTTACGTGCAGCGGAAGAATTTCCATAAAATAATTTCCCAAATTATTTTAACTTCGTATCTAGCATGCAATCTTATGGTGTGTTGACATAATCATAAATTAAAACTTTGTGAAAAAGTAAACTAATTTACTTTGTACCTCGCGTAACTCGAAGTAAGGGACGAGATCCAACCGTAGCGTCCCTTGGAAGCTTCGCCTCTATTCGCGTCCACGCCGAGTTCTCTTCGGGATGACTTCGCAAAGTCACGAGTTTTGTGTCGACGAGAACTACTAGATCCTCGGAAGGCACAACTAAGAAGATCAAGAGAAGAAAAGGAAACTAACCAACGAAGTAACGGAATCGAATTCCGAGAGAGAGGGAGATGTAATCCGCTTCTTCTTCTTCTTGGTTGGTTTCTTCTTCTCCTTGAAGCTCACGGCAACACCTTGCCTTGGTGTAGGTTGGGCGCCGGCCCTAATGGAGCTAGGGTGGCCGCCGGCCCTAATGGAAGGGAGGGGGAAGGAGGAGAGAAGAGAAGAGAGAGAGGGAGAGCTCTATTTCGATTATCCAAATCTTAGGAATCCAAGGCTTGCCTATGGTTCCTTATATAGTTGCTTCTCCCTTGCCAAGTCTCCTCTTAACCGAATTAACGGAATTAACGGCATTAGTTATCATAAGAAATTTATCCTATAAATTCTCTTATGAATTATTCCGTTTAAACTAAGTTTTATTATAACTAACTTTATAATAAAACTAATTAGTTATCATAAGAAATTTATCCTATAAATTCTCTTATGAATTTTATTATAACTAACTTTATAATAAAACTAATTAATTATCATAAGAAATTTATCCTATAAATTCTCTTATGAATTATTCCGTTAAATTCAACCCCTCCCACTATGTGCTCTTTGGAATTCCTTCCGGGAGGTTGGAGGCTATTTAATTTGAGTACCCACTCGAGAATCCTACGGCTCCCTGCAAAACCATGAAACGAAATATCTCCCGCACACATGCAGGGTAAGGAAGAAATGAAATACAAACAACCTCTACATAGAATGTATCCAGAAATGCATCACAACCAATAAAATCAATCTCAGGTACCTCCATGAGTTCTTCACAATTAGTATCCACATAGGGGGTATCAAGAAATGCTTCACATTCAACAAAATCAACAGTGTCACATCCAATTAAATCAACAGTGTCATAGCCAACAAGATCAACCTTAGGTATCTTCATGAATTTTTCACAATTAGTCTCAACATAGGGTATATCAAGAAATTCATCATAGCCAATATAATCAACCTTAGGTATCTCTATATGTTTTTCTGAAAAATCAGGAGAAATACTTACCTTGTCGTGCTGAAAAATACCTGGAGGTTCTTCAAGAGTAGATGTAACTACGACCTCCTCCTTGTCATGTAAAGGCTCCACTTCAATCTCAGGTTCTGGTGGGCATTCAGCTAAGATAGGTGATTCTTGAGTCCTTGCTTCCACCATGCAAGTCACTACACTTTCATTCTTATCCTCTGAATCTTCTAATGTATCAATCAATGTTGGTGGTTCCTGGGGCTCAGTGCAATCCCCTACACCATCTACAACGCATGCTTCATCAACAATATCTGCAACAACCATATTAGAAAAGTTCGGATCAACAACAACTATATCATCACAAAATAAAAGACTAGAAGGATCCAGTAGAGCTTCAAAATCAAAATCAAGACTATCACAAGCTTTACTATCCATCTCCTCTAATGCCTCTATAGCTAATGATTGCCCAGTAGGTATGGGTGGTCCCTGGGGCTCAGTCCAATCCCCTACACTCTCACACCTATCCTCTGAATCTTCTGATATCTCAATCAATTTAGGTGATCCCTGGGGCTCAGTGCAATCCCCTACACCTATAGAATCATCTTCAACTGGAAGTGAATCAGATACAACCTCTAACTTAGCTGCCTCTGTAGCTAATACCTCCTCTGCTTCCTCTAAGCTTAAACATCCTCTCTGAATATCAAATGAAACTCTATCATCAAATAACTTTGCCTCAACAACCTCATCTGAAATACCTATGCTAATGATAGAAGGATCCTCTCTGGGGTGCTGTGGATAGGGTAAAGAGACTTTTGGTTCCCCCACTTGAGCTGAATTTTTTGGAAATAAATTTTGAGCAGGGATTTCCTTGGGTATAGTTGCTGTAGGTACCCTAATTTTATTGATTTCTTCTTCTTCTTCCACCAAAATTGCAAGATCAATTGAAGAAGGACTTAGGCTTGAACTAGGGTCACAGCCAACTGATGTAGAATCAATTTCTGGACTGATCTGAAATGGAAAATAGGTTGTTGAAAATTTTTCAGAAAAATCAGCCCTTGGAGTGTTTAGACTTGAAATAACTTCCTCACTCCTCAAAGTTATCACACAATCATTCCCCTTAGGATTAAGAGTAGCTTGAGAAGGTAATTTACTTGATCCTTGGGCTTGCATTTGATTCATTCCACTAGCTATTTGTCCAATGTATCATTCAATGTTTTGAAGAGTAGACTCATCCTTTTGTTGCCTTTGTTGTTATAAAATTTGCTGTTGTTGAAGAATTTGTTGCAACATCTCCTCAAGCCTTTGTTGGTGTTCATTAAACTCACTAGAGTCCTCAAAGTCTTCTTGGTTGGTATAGAATTCTTGTTGGCCTTGAAAAATAGCATCAGGTTGCTAACAATTATAAGTAGGCTGTGAATCTTGAAAATAAAATTGTTGGGGATGATTAAATGAATAATTGGGTTGTTGACATTGCTGGAAATTGGCTTGATAACAAGGTTGAAAATTTTGATTGGAAGGCTAAAATTGTTGGGGCTAAAAATTCTGATTTTGAAATTAAAAATTCTGACCGTTTGGTTGACAATATTGGTGTGAAGGTTGAATACCATTCTGATTTTGATATTGGACAGTTTGAAATTGGTGATTTGCTTGCTGGAAATGTTGATAAGGCTGCTGGAATGGTTGAAAAGACTGATTATTTTGTTGAAAATTCTGGAATTGGAATAAGGTTGTTGAAAATTATGAAACTGCTATTGACAATTCTGAAAATACTGATATTTTGCCATGGACTGCTTGAATGAGTAGAAAAATTTTCAATAACTTCTAAACTCTTCCTTGATTTTCTTCTTTTTAGCTCTGAAACTCTCCACCTGCAGTCCTGATCATAAAATAAACAAAAATGGTAGAAAATGTATATAGAAAGATAAAGCAAATAAAATAGAATCAAAGAATATGAAAATATGCACAAGCTCAAATTAAGCAAACTCAACTAGTGATTCCCCGGCAACGACTCCAAAAATTTGATGTGGTTCACAAAATATGAAATAATATCAGAAAATATAGAACTAAGTACAAGCTCAAATGAAACAAACTCAACTAGTGATTCCCTGGCAACGGCGCCAAAAATTTGATGTGGTTCACAGAATATGAAATAATATCAGAAAATATAGAACTAAGTACAAGCTCAAATTAAACAAACTCAACTAGTGGTTCCCCGGCAAAGGCGCCAAAAATTTGATGGTCCCAATTATCAAGTGTGTCATGAGTGAGCCTCAAATTTAGATATTTATAAGCTGAAAACCCTTGGCTAACAAAATAGAATGTAGAATAGGGACCTCAGGTCATATTTTTCCAAGGACTAGTTGTGAATGCTTAATTCGAGCTTGAAAGTTACTTTTTGTTCGATGATTTGGGTTTTCTAATAAAATGAGGGGATTTTGCGATAAGAGATGAGATAACAACTCGCAACGAAATAGACTGAACTTAGCTAAAGCATGTAATGAATTAGGAAATTGCAAGAATTACTCTTATCCTATTGAAAGAAACTAAACAACTCGACTTCAAACTATTGAATTGAAATTAGAGAATTAATTGCAGGGAATTAATTGCAAAAAACTAATTGCAGGGAATTAATTGCAAGATAACAAAAACTAGATCAAAACATCGCTTAAGGAACTTGGCTTGAAGTGTAATAGGAACAAACTTGAACACTTGAAGAAATACATGTTTAAAACCAAAAATAATCCTAATTAGAACACAAAATCAGTTCATTAACAAGACTTCCCTTTGCCATCACACAAAGGTCAAGCTATGAACCCCCTAGCTTGAAGACCAACGAAGAAAACTCCCTTGCTCTGTTTACTCTGTACTACTCTTCCTGATCGATCAGCCGACCGATCAGGTTCTCTTCTGATCGGTCATGGAACCGATCAGTAGCTGACAAATCGTCCCCGACCTTTACCTTCTCAATCGGCTGGATGGTGATCGGACTCAGAACCCATCAAAATGCCTTCGAGAACCCCTCTCAACGCTTCAACAGCTCCGACCGAGGAGATCCAACGATCGATAATGGATCGATCAACAGGCACAGCAGCTTCGGCAAAACCCTCACCGTAGCTCTGTCAAATGCGAAAATGGATTAGCAAACTAACAACAAATTTACCTCCTTGATTTGAAAACTTGAGAATAAACGACTTGATGTGGTCGCACACGCGATCTGAGAAAAAAAACTAGGAACAAAAATGATGAAGAACGGAGAAGAAAACTCGCGATCTGGAAGAACACTACTCTACGCGATGACGAAGAACTGGGCGGAGAAGTTTCTCATTTAAATTAATCCCATTTGAAATTGGACGGCTGTGATTGTTCCGATCTCATCCAACGGTCGGATCTTCTCAGATCTTAACTAATGTTTTCAGATCTCCATCTGACGGTCAGATCTGCCTCTCCTCAGCTGGGATCAACCGGATCCGCAATGGAGGGCTCACATCTCTCTAATCCTTGAATGGACAGTTTAGACCTCTTGATCTTGATCCAATGGCTGGATGATCTCTAATTTGGCCCAAACATTCAGATCTTGATCAATGGTCTAGATTAACTCTAATTTGAGCTCAGATTGATCAGAAGTTGACAGATGGCTCAGATCTAGCCGTTTCTTGATCGGACAGCCCATATTAATCTGATGCAAATCATCTTGATCCGGATCAAATTCTGACTCAAGTTTGATCCAATCTGATCTAGGTCCATGATCATTTGAAGCCTACAAAAATAGATTCAAATTTATGTGTCAAAATATCTCAAATATACAAAGCTTTGAATCAAAAGCTAAAATAGAGGTAGTTCATGATCCTAATGTAAATGTAATCTTAAGCATATAAAAGTGGATCAAAACATAGATTTGAGAACCTAAATTATCAACAAAATGGTAGTTATCACTGCACGAGACGTTCGTGTTGGTGCAAGTTACATCAGTGATGTCTGATGGACCCAATTTAGCTAATTAAAGTTGTCACGAAATGTGTGGATCCGTCAGAATTTAGAATTTATAAAGTGCTGGAAACCCTTTTTGCAATCAAAGACAAAAGCGTAGTAAAGGGGTCATAGGTCGTATTTTTCCAAAGGACTAGTTCAAGTTGTATGATTCGTGCTTGAGTTTATGTGTCGTCAATGTTTTTGGGTTTCAAGTAGAATGTGGGTTTTGTATCAATTCAGAAATAAAGATGACAATTCAATTAAAGAGTAAGAAAGTCAACTAGACAAGTTTAAGCTAGAAGATATTGGCTAATGAATGCAAATAGTTTCGATTTTAATTCTATCAACGCAAAGTAGCCAAACTTGAGGGATAATTTTGATATCAAATGCAAACTAGATGCTAAGCAAAGAAAGTCAAGACAGTTTTGGCATTTACAGTTTAAACTAATGCAATAATTTCTTACTATAGAATTCAAACTTAAAGCAAATTAGATTGAAGCTACAAAATGGAAACAAAGTGTAGAAATGGAGACAAACTTGATACAAAGGAAAGAAACTCATGTGCTGAAATTTGGAACTTGCAGAAATAATAAACTAGAATTCAGAAATGGAAATCAGTAATTCACTTGGAACAAGACAAGCTCAATGAAATGTTATGCAAAATTGAAAGAATGAACATCAAAAATGGCAACAGCAATTAAGAACTAAACTTGATACAAAATCAGACTACAGGATTTCAGAACATGAATCAAAAATTCTCAGTCGAAATTGGATACTAAGCCAAGCTAGGAAAACCGAAATCAAATGCTCAAGTGCTGTTCAGATACGTGCCAAAACAAAACTGAAGTTCCATTGATACAATTTCAGAAACAAAATTCTAAAACATTGCATGCAAGTAAACTTAAACTGCCTAATGCTAAGGCTGATCGAATTCAAGGTTTAGTGTAGAATTTCTGCAACAATTTAAACTCAAAGCAAACAAACAGCTGAAGATCTGTTTAAAAACATCTAAGACAGCAATACATGTGCAGGAATTCAAAGCTTATGAGTAGAAATGGAAGGCAGCATGAAGTTGATACAAAATCGAACGCAACAATTGAACTCGAATGCTACTATCCCAGATTCAGATAAAATTCACAAGGTACAAACTTCACTTGACACAGAATTCATCTGTTGCAGAAATGGAAATGCAGAAACTTTCAGAAATTTGCTTAATTGCAGAAATTTGAAACGGTTTGCAACCTCTAGTTGATATTCTACTGATGTAACTAAATGCAGCAATTAAATTCAATAACCAAGTAAATGAGGCAAACTTCGAAGTGAATTCAGCAGATAAACTAAAACTAGATTGAATCAAAATTCAGGAATAGCAAAGAACAAACTGAAATGCAGGAGAAACTGTTAAGCTGAAATTTGAAGCATGAACTGATACGAAGTAATTAAACTATGAAGTAGGCTGCAATTAAAAGAAATTTGTTCTCTAAACAAGATCTCTAAATGATCACCTTGTGAAATTTAAACCTAATTAATGAAAAACAGTTCAGAAAATGATAGTAGCAAAGCTGATACAAGTGCAGAAAAACAGAATTGCTGAAACAGAAATTACAGCTAGGAAATTACAACTAAAACACAAAGAAATGCCATAAAACTAAATCTCGACCATTCCTTGATTCAAGACCACCTTGTTCGTCACGCAAGGGCAAGCCAAGAATCCCTTAAACTCGCAAATCAATGGGAATCAAGCTCCAATGTCAAATCTGCTCGAAACTGCACACTTGCTGGAAATTCCAATTCAAACTCTTAGATCTCGATGTGGAAAGATGCAGTGATGATTTGGAAATCATCTGAACTCATCCTAGAACCCCTACAGACGATTCAGATGCGAGGAAATGGATGCGATTGAGATTCAAGAGCTCAAAATGCAGATCTGCTGAAACCCTCAAGAAGCTCTGTATCCGACACAATTCCGAGCTAAAATCGCCATGAAACTCTCTTCCAATGATCCAAATCTTGATTCAAGAAGCTGATCAAGTCGGCCACGCCTCTGATGGAAGAAATTTGAAAGAAAACGATGCAAAATTAAGAGAAAACGAGCTGAAAAACTGAGAAGGAGATGTGAGGTCGTGACCCAGATCTGAAACAGGGAGTCTGTTTAAGTAGTTAAGGTAGCGAACGACTGAGATTGATCCCGCTTCATCCAATGGTGGATCTTCGTCCGATTTGATTCAAAATTTCCAGATCTTGATCAGAGGTCAGGATCATCCTCGTGGTAGCTCGGATCTGCCAGATCTACAACGGATGATCCAGATCACCTTGATCTTTGTATGGATGGCCTAGAGCACTCCGATCATGATCCAACGGCTAGATGGTCTCTGATTTAGCGGAAACTCTCAGATCTTGATCTGATCACTTGATTAGCCTTAATCCCAGCTCGGATTGATCAGAAGTCCTCAAATAGTCTAGATCTAACCATCTTTGCATCGGACGGTCCAAATGAATTGACGCTTGATTCCTTTGATCTGGTCCACTTTTAACTCAACCTTGACCCATCATTACCTAGGTCCCTGATCATTTGAAGCCTACAAAAGTAGATCAAAAATTTAGTGATAAAAAAACTCGAAAATATCAAAATTTGCAATAAAGTCCAAAAAGAATATAAATCCTAGAACCTAGGGTAAATCCACAATTACACAAGTAAAATATGGGTCAAACACAGATTTAAACATATAAAATGATCAACAAAATGACACTTATCAATGTCCTCCTCTGAATGTTTCGATATTTGACAATATGCTTAAGTCAGTGATATATTGAACAAGGGAAGGGTAAGTGAAGAAAACTGGACCATAGTGAACCAAAGTCCTAGTTAACCAAGACACGAAGTCCTAGTTCAAAGAATTGGGCACGAAGTCCTGATCATGGATTGGCCACTAAGTTCTAGCCGAGGGCTGGGCACCTAAGACCTGACCAAGGGTTGGGCACGAAGACCTGGTTCGAGGAATTAGACACTAAGTCCTGGCTGAGGGTTGGGCACCGAAGACCTGGTTCGAGGAATTGGGCACGAAGTCATGGTTGAGGGTTGGGCACCGAAGACGTAGTTCGAGGAATTGGGCACGAAGACCTGGCCGAGGGTTCGGCACCGAAGTCCTAGACTTAGGGTTTGGGCACGAAGTCTTGGTCTGAGGGATTGAGCAACTTAGCTGAGCGATGACTAAGGACAGAAGTAGAGACGGGTCGAGGTTCGGACGTCTCGAGATCCGAGAGTATCAGAAGCTAAGCAAAAGTCTACCCGAATGGACTAGGTGGCAACCGTCTCCTGAAAAGGAGTAGGTGAAGGCGCGTTCCCGAGGGTGGGAACTTGCGTCGGTTCGACCTAGGGTTTCATGGAAATCCGAAGTCAGAACCAAGTCCTTAAGGTTATGATTGTGTGTATATTTGCTTTGTACTTTTGTATCTTGCAGGTACCTAGAATCGAAGACAAAGCAAGCAACATGGTTGGAACCTAAAGCAGCTAGGCACCCCCATTGATGGGGGCACCCCAATGGAATCAGGCACCCCCATCAACAAGGGCTCCTAACTCAAAGAAGAAAAATAGGTTCAGTCGAAGAAGGCAGAACATGCTTCCATTCAGGCGCCCCTATTAATACAGGCGCTCGAGTTCAAAGCTGTATTTGCTGCTGCGAGTTCGAAGCAGAGATAAGCTTTGACTGGGTTCATTCAGGCACCTGGGAGGTCCAGGGTGCCTTGGTCAAGAAGCTTATCAGCTGCGACGAGTTCGACGCGGAGATGAGGTTTGACCAAGCCCATTGGGGCGCCCCGGTGATCACAGGCGCCCGTATGAAGGCTATAAAAGGGGCTTCAACCCCTCAGCTTCAGACACAACTTCCAAGACTCGTTCTAAGCTTCCCAAGTAACGACAAAGCGCTAACGATGAGGCACTACGACCGGAAGGCTCCAGGAGGAAGTGCGTGACACTTTGGAGGTCCAGATCGGCCGAGTTTCATATCTTGTTTGTTTGGTTTGCTTTTATTATTCCGCACTCAATTTACTATATTTTGATTGTAATTATTGCACTATAAGACGGGTTTCTTCGCCTCCGGAAAGTCCGGAAAGGAGACCAATAGAGGACGGGCGTTCCCGTGCATAGGCCATGGATGTACTGACCCTGGGGGGTCGGGAACCAAGTAAAAAATCCCGCGTGCAATCTGTGTTGTTCCTTTTTATTTTTCCGCTGTGATACTAACGCTCAATCTAGAACGATTGTTCTTAAGTGTCTGATCGGATGTTTCCGCGAAAGCTTTACGATTGATATTCACCCCCCCTCTATCGACGGCACCGGTCCTACAAGTGGTATCAGAACCAGTTCGCTCTTCGCCGGACTAAACGTCGACGGATCAACGACTCCAGGAGTTGAGGGGGAGCCCAGGTGTAACGACCAGCCTTCTGGTACTAAGCTTTAAGGCGGATCGCTACTACTAAATGGCTGACTAACTGATTATAGATCATTGTATTTCAGATGCTAAACCAACTGGGAGAATTTAAAAATTCTTATTTCGCTATTTACTGAACTAACAATTCATAAACATGTTGAAAGTACTAACCAGCCAAAATAAAACAAAAACATTAAATTTATTAGCTTGGAAGGATTTGATCCCCCAACCTCAGCCTTGCATGACTGAAGCACTAACCAGTAACTCTATATCACATTCAATTTTAAACTAGCACCAGTCGACTGATATATTTCCAATCGACTGCCCGAGGTGACAGAAACTTTCTGTGCCATTTTTTTGCTGGTCCCAGTCGACTGGTAACTGTCGCAGTCGACTGGTAGTTCTGAAATCTAAAAATTCAGATTCCAGAAACGTGCCAAGGTCAACATACTTTGTACGAAAAACACCACAAACTCATATTTGAGCTTACTAATAGGTATACAATGATTCTAAGCCATATTCTACATGTTTTCATGACATTAAAGCATACTTTAACCATTTCTAAGTATGAAATTAGAAACATGAACTTTGTATCAACTTGCTACTAAAACTAGGCATTGTTTCGGTCTAGATACATCAATAGTAGCACTATAATATCAGAAATGGTTCCATGGCCTTAAACCATTCATTTTACTACTAATTAACATGCACTTGGAATGTATCACCCAACATATCACATATAGAAGCTAACAACATGTCAATGTATAACTAGAAACATGCACTTGAATGTATCACTCAACATGACAAAGGTACTTAAGATGCGGAAAATAGTAAACATGACAAGGAACTAATTCATTTAACATTCTTAATAACATGTCCTCTTAATGCAAGTTCCCAAGGTTTTTCATTCCAAGTTTCCACCATCACACACTCCACATCATTTCTGTCGCTTCCGCTACTCCATTTTTCCTTTGCCCTTATCTGCAGTATAAAAAAAATGAAACTATAAGCATAAAGCTTAGTAAGTACCATCCTACTCACAAAACAATGAATATTTCGAAACTCATGCTTTTAGAAACACATGTAGGAAAAACATATCATGCTTGTCATTCATTCTTGCTGAAACATATAATCTAAACAAATATCATGGCATAATCATCATACTAAGCACATGAACTAATCATATTCATCTAACTAAATTCACATAGCATTCATAGAATCTGACTGAACTAGGCATGATCTTAAAATTGTTTTCACTTAAAGCTATTACTGAACTTTTGAAACTTATACATATAATAAGTGAAAATAAAAAACATGCTGCTGTGGGCCCGGCAATGTGCTGCTAATGCGCGCATCCCTAAATAGATCCAAGGTAGCTAATCCCGAACCCATTAGGGTACTACTACTAGGCAAACTAGGAGCCTAGGGGCAACTAGGAGCCCACCCATGGACGAACTAGAGTCCAAGCACATGCCATAAAAAGTAAAATACTTTCATAAATATTCTTTTCTTTAACCTTGCATCTACTAGGTGATCTAGAGCCTAGGGGCGATTTAGGAGCCCACCCAATGGACGAACTGGTCCATAAACATAAAGCAAGGGTAGCTAACTTCATAACATGCTAAAACTCATATTAGAGCTTCTTAACATTTTCTCGAGCACATTGCGTTCCTAAAAACTCCCCTTTTCATTTAAGGACACTTCCTAGGCACTCGACAGCACGTCTAAACCCCAAACTAAAGGGGGAAGCACATCCAGCCCATCTAGTGGTGCCCTTAAAATCGGTAGAGGAAGTTAATCTGCACATATGGGCATAAAATTGCAATTAGATAAACTAGAACAATCAATCATACAAACGAAGCTACTTATACCGCAGGTGAGAGACACTTACATCCTGCGCTTGTTCTTACAACTCTAGGGCGTAGGGTTAGGGAGAGGGAAGGTCCTTGGAGTCTAGGAGAGGTTCCAACGAAGAACAACATCCCCTAGCGTGCCCTCCTTCTTGAATCCACCCAACACAATCCTTGGACTCCTCCTTGCTTTGCCATGAGTGAGGGAGGAAGAAAAACTCGGGAGAGGGAGAGGAGAAATCGTCCAAGAGAGGGAGAGGGTCGGCGGTGACAGGTGAGGAAAAGTTTCAATAAAAAAACCCTTAAGTTCCCTTTTATATTTATGGAAAAATTTAACTAACTTCACCTTATCTATCTTTCCCTCTAGTCTATTCCAACGAAAATAAATTCATCCCACTTGGTAAGCCTATTTTTCCCTCATGTTAAAGGTCTAGGGTCAAACCCCACTTAAACCTTTTTACCGTGCATTCTATTTTTTATTTATTTTTGCCTTATTTGTCCATGGAAAAATTCTATAAAAATATCCATAAAATTAGAATTAATTCTAGGATATTTCTAAAATTTGTTTTGAGAATTTTCAAGCGTTTCAATCCCCCATACCTTATAAAAAGTTCGTCCTCGAACTTAAAACAGCTCTGGGTATTTCTGCCTCATGCTATCCTCTAGTTCCCATGTTGCCTCTTCTACTATGTGATTTTGCCATATGACTTTCACTAATGATACCTCCTTGTTTCGCAATTTCTTAATTGCTCGGTCTATTATCTGAATAGGCCGACTATCATAACTGAGATCTTCGCGGACTTGTACCGTCTGTGGCACTATCACCTGGGTGGCATCTGGGATATGCTTCTTATGCATGGAGACATGAAATACATTATGGATAGCTGACATCTCCTGAGGTAGCTCTAGCTCATAAGCTACTTTGCCAACTCTTCTAGTGATGGGGTATGGTCCTACATATATGGGACTTAGCTTGCCCTTCTTCCCAAAACGCATTACTCCCTTCATGGGAGCCACTCAGAGGAATACTGAATCCCCAACATCAAACTCTAATGGTCTACGCCGTGTATCAGCATAGCTCTTTTGGCGGCTCTGAGCTGTTTCTATTCTCTGGCGGATCTGTTGTATGGCTACGGTGGTATCATATATAAGATCTGTATGTAGGCCTAACTCTTGCCTCTCACCACCCTCGTACCAGCAGATAGGATATCTACACCTCCGCCCATATAAAGCCTCATAGGGTGTCATGCCGATGGTGGCCTGATAACTGTTGTTGTAGGCGAATTCCGCTAAGCACAGGTATCTGTAACAACTGCCCTTGAAATCTAAAGCACAAGCTCTGAGCATATCTTCTAGTACTTGATTAACTCTCTTTGTCTGACCATCTGTTTGAGGATGGAAAGCTGTACTAAACTTCATTTTGGTGCCTAGTGATGTTTGTACGTACTCCCAGAAGTGCGAAGTGAACCTATTGTCCCTATCTGAAATGATAGTCCTAGGGACTCCATGTAGTCTGACGATCTCCTTGAGGTATAACTGAGCTAGCTATTCCATTGAATAGGAGATCGTGATAGCTAGGAAGTGGGTAGACTTAGTCAATCTGTCAACTATTACCTAGATTGCATCATAACCATTCGTTGTTCTGGGTAGTCCCACTATAAAATCCATGAAAATATCTTCCCATTTCCATTCTGGAACCTGGATAGGCTGCAGAACTCCTCCTGGTCTCTGATGTTCTGCCTTGACCCTTTTGCATGTCAGACAGGTACTGACATATCTGGCGATGTCTCTCTTCATCCCGGGCCACCAAAAACGTCCCTAGATGTCTAGTGGAACCAGGATGCATCGCATAAGGAGATCCATGTGCTTCCTCTAGGATCTTCCTTCGGAGCACTTCTTGGTTCGGAACACATAGGCGGTCACCGTAGTACAGTATCCCACTATCTGATAGGCGAAACTCCTCGTTTTCTGATTCTGCTATCCCCTGCTTGATTTTCTAAAGGTCAGGATCTTGATCTTGTGTTGTCTGGATGTCTTCAAGCAGGGTTGACACTAATGTCAATGTGGAGAGTTGCCCAACTATAATTTCCAGTCCGAACTCTGACATTTCCTTCCGAAGGGGTTGTGACATCGTAGACAAAGCTAGTAGGGTGGCACTAGATTTCCTGCTAAGTGCGTCTGCCACCTTATTAGCTTTACCTGGATGGTAGAGGATGTCAATGTCATAATCCTTGACCAGCTCAAGCCATCTGCGTTGCCTTATGTTCAGATCCTTCTGAGTAAAGAAATACTTCAGACTCTGATGATCCGTGAAAATCCTACACTGAGCTCCGTATAAGTAATGCCTCCAAATCTTGAGTGCGAACACTACTGCAGCTAGCTCCAGGTCATGAGTAGGGTAGTTCTTCTCATAATCCTTGAGTTGTCTTGAGGCATAGGCGATAAGCTTGCCATTCTACATCAGCACTGCTCCAAGTCCTAATTTAGAAGCATCACTATAAATATCAAAGCTGTCAGTGGTCTCTGGAAGAGTCAGGATGAGAGCACTAGTCAATCTTCTCTTTAATTCTGTAAAATTATTCTCGCAGTCCTCTGTCCACTGAAACTTTCTGTTCTTTCTGGTAAGAGCTGTCAGCGGGGAGGATATTCTGGAGAAATCCTCCACAAACTTCCTGTAGTAACCGGCTAGACCCAGAAAACTTCTGATTTCACTGGCATTCATCGGTCTAACCCAGTTACTTACTGCTTCTATTTTGCTGGGGTCTACCATCACGCCATCCTTGGAGATGATGTGACCCAGAAAAGACACCTGATTGAGCCAAAACTCACACTTGGAGAATTTCGCATAGAGTTGGCTCCACTGAAGAATTTCTAATACTGTTTTCAGGTGTTCTGCGTGTTCCTTCTGAGTCCTGGGATATATCAAAATGTCATCGATGAAGATGATAACAAACTTATCTAAATATTCTTGGAACACTCTGTTCATGAGGTCCATGAAAGTCACTGGAGCATTCGTTACACCAAAAGGCATAACTACAAACTCATAGTGTTCGTATCTTGTTCTGAAAGTTGTCTTGGGGATGTCACCTTCTTTAACTTTCACCTGGTGATAACCCGATCTCAAGTCTATTTTTGAGAACACTGCTGCTCCCTTTAGCTGATTGAACAAGTCGTCAATTCTTGGCAAGGGATACTTGTTCTTGATGGTGACTTGATTCAAGGCCCGGTAATCTATACACAAGCGCATGGACCCGTCTTTCTTCTTCACGAACAATACGGGAGCTCCCCAAGGTGAATGACTAGGGCGTATAAAGCCCTTGTCGAGCAGCTCCTGTAGTTGCTCCTGAAGTTCTCTTAATTCTGATGGAGCCATATGGTATGGTGCTTTTGAAATGGGATTGGTACCTGGAATGAGATCTATCTGAAACTCTATCTCCCTGTCTGGCGCTATGCATGGTAGCTCATCAGGGAAGACTGCTGGGTAGTCACATACCACTGGGACCTCTTCTAGCTTTTGGTCCTTCTCTTATTCGGTATTGACTACATGTGCTAGAAATCCGGTACATCCTGAATCCAGCAGTTTATGTGCTTTTAGAGATGAGAGAAATTTCTTGGCCTTTCTCTTGGGTTCTCCGATGTATTCAAATTGCACTCCTTCTTCAGGTTGGAATATGACTTTCCTTTTACGACAATCTATGGAGGCACCGTACTTGATTAGGAAGTCCATTCCAAAAATGACATCATAATCAGTCATATCCAGCACTATCAAATCACCATAAAGCTCTCTGCCTGCTATACTGACTGGCACTGCATGGAGCCAGTGCATGGATGCCATAATCTCTCCTGAAGATAGGGTGGTTAAGAATTGGCCTTAGCATCTTGAGCATTAGCCTGACTTGCTCTCGTTCAATGCTGACCAGTTCAGGGCATAGGCGAGCCAGTCTGTTGAATCACTTCACGGCTTCGTCTACTGATAGGTTACCTTGACGAAATTCAGTGAATTTATCATAATGCCGATTAGTAACCCGCATATGAAAGAATTCTTTGAAGAACTCAGCTTCGAAGTTGGCCCACGTCATCTGATTTATGTCTCGCTTGGCCTTCACCCTTTCCCACCACATTCTAGCATCTCCTGCTAGGCAGAAGGAGTTGCACTTCACTTTCTCATGTTCTGGCCAGTCCAGAAGCTCCATGGTACTCTCCAGGGTTTTGAACCAGGCTTGTGCATCCCATGGTTCACTAGTGGCTGAAAAGGTCTCTGGTTTGAGTTTCTGCCACTGAACCGGATATGCTTCTCTTCTAGCTCCTACTGCTGGGGCTTCTGGTGCTATTGGTGGGATTGATGCTCAAGGTGGAACCTCTATCACTATTGGGGTTTTCACATTTGGTCCTGGCGTAGCAGTAGGAGTGGTCTGCTGATTAGCCCTTAAAGTGGCTATCTGTTGCTGCTGCTCAACTATCTATCTCTGTAGCTGAGCCACTATCTCCACGAGATTAGGAGGAATCACTATGTCAGTTGCCTCCTATTGAGGCTCAGTAGCTGGTGCCCTTCTAGTTGGGCGTCCTCTAGCCATTATCTATATAACAGAGGACATACATATTTACTATAACTATATTATAGTGCCATGAGTTATAATCATGCTTCAGTTAAGTAGGAAATTAAGAAGCAAGAAAACATAAGTAATGTGAGAGGTACTCTTACTTGGAAGCTGCAAGTACGATGCTGGATGTGTGTGTGGAGGAAAGATGGAACTTGATCAGATACCACTCTGTAACGACCCGCCTTCTGGTACTAAGCTTCAAGGCGGATCGCTACTACTAACTGACTGACTAACTGATTACTGATCATTGTATTTCAGATGCTAAACCAACTGGGAGAATTTAAAAATTCTTATTTCGCTATTTACTGAACTAACAATTCATAATCATGTTGAAAGTACTAACCAGCCAAAATAAAACAAAAACTTTAATTTTATTAGCTTAGCAGAATTTGATCTCCCAACCTCAGCCTTGCATGACTGAAGCACTAACCAGCAGCTCTACATCACATTCTGTTTTAAACTGGCACCAGTCGACTGATATATTGTCAGTCGACTGCTTGAGGCGACAGAAACTTTCTGTGCCATTTTCTTGCTGGTCCCAGTCGATTGATAACTGTCGCAGTCGACTGGTAGTTCTGAAATATGAAAATTTAGATTCCAGAAACGTGCCAAGGTCAACCTACTTTGTACCAAAAACACCACAAACTCATATTTGAGCTTACTAATAGGTATACAATGATTCTAAGTCATATTCTACATGTTTTCATGAAATTAAAGCATACTTTAACCATTTCTAAACATGAAATTAGAAACATGAACTTTGTATCAACTTGCTACTAAAACTAGGCATTGTTTCGGTCTAGATGCATCAATAGTAGCACTATAATATCAGAAATGGTTCCATGGCCTTAAACCATTCATTTTACTACTAATTAACATGCACTTGGAATGTATCACCCAACATATCACATGTAGAAGCTAACAACATGTCAATGTATAACTAGAAACATGCACTTGAATGTATCACTCAACATGACAAAGGTACTTAAGATGCAAAAAATAGTAAACATGACAAGAAACTAATTCATTTAACATTCTTAATAACATGTCCTCTTAATGCAAGTTCCCAAGGTTCTTTCATTCCAAGTTTCCACCATCACACACTCCACATCATTCCTGTCGCTTCCGCTACTCCATTTTTCCTTTGCCCTTATCTGCAGTATAAGGAAAATGAAACTATAAGCATAAAGCTTAGTAAGTACCATCCTACTCACAAAACAATCCATATTTCGAAAATCATGCTTTTAGAAACACATGTAGGAAAAACATATCATGCTTGTCCTTCATTCTTGCTGAAACATATAATCTAAACAAATATCATGGCATAATCATCATACTAAGCACATGAACTAATCACATTCATCTAACTAAATTCACATAGCATTCATAGAATCTGAATGAACTAGGCATGATCTTAAAATTGTTTTCACTTAAAGCTATTACTGAACTTTTGAAACTTATACATATAATAAGTGAAAATAAAAATTATGCTGCTGTGGGCCCGGCAATGTGCTGCTAATGTGCGCATCCCTAAATAGATCCAAGGTAGCTAATCCCGAACCCATTAGGGTACTACTACTAGGCAAACTAGGAGCCTAGGGGCAACTAGGAGCCCACCCATGGACGAACTAGAGTCCAAGTACATGCCATAAAAAGTAAAATACTTTCATAAATATTCTTTTCTTTAACCTTGCATCTACTAGGCGATCTAGAGCCTAGGGGCAATCTAGGAGCCCACCCAATGGACAAACTGGGGTCCATAAACATAAAGCAAGGGTAGCTAACTTCATAACATGCTAAAACTCATATTAAAGCTTCTTAACATTTTCTCGAGCACCTTGCGTGCCTCAAAACTCCCCTTTTTCATTTAAGGACACTTCCTAGGCACTCGACAGTGCGTCTAAACCCTAAACTAAAGGGGGAAGCACGTCCAAACCATCTAGTGGTGCCCTTAAAATCGGTAGAGGAAGTTAATCTGCACATATGGGTATAAAATTGCAATTAGATAAACTAGAACAATCAATCATACAAACGAAGCTACTTATACCGCAGGTGAGGGATACTTACATCCTGCGCTTGTTCTTACAACTCTAGGGCGTAGGGTTTAGGGAGAGGGAAGGTCCTTGGAGTCTATGAGAGGTTCCAACGAAGAACAACATCCCCTAGCGTGCCCTCCTTCTTGAATCCACCCAACACAATCCTTGGACTCCTCCTTGCTTTGCCGTGTGTGAGGGAGGAAGAAAGACTCGGGAGAGGGAGAGGAGAAATCGTCCAAGAGAGGGAGAGGGTCGGCGGTGACAAGTGAGAAAAAGTTTCAATAAAAAACCTTTAAGTTCCCTTTTATATTTATGGAAAAATTTAACGAACTTCACCTTATCTATCTTTCCCTCTAGTTTATTACAATGAAAATAAACTCATCCGACTTGGTAAGCTTATTTTTCCCTTATGTTAAAGGTCTAGCAGTCAAACCCCACTTAAACCTTTTTACCGTGCATTCTATTTTTTAATTCATTTTTGCCTTATTTGTCCATGGAAAAATTCTATAAAAATATCCATAAATTTAGAATTAATTCTAGGATATTTCTAAAATTTGTTTTGAGATTTTTCGGGCGTTACACCAGAGGTGAATCAGGTATATTTTTTTTAAATGTCTGTTTTAAATTCCATATTATATGTTTCACGTGCAGGGAAAGAGGGCACTATAAAAATCAGTGTCCTACTCGTAAGAATCGTTCCTCACCGACGACAAAGGAGGCACCAGCGCCCCGAGTCCAGAAGGATAAAAGTCACGTACGATGTTTTAAATGCGAACGGTACGGACATTACAAAAGTAAGTGTCCGACAAAGGTACGCAGAATTTATGTTCCGAAAATTCTTAAAATTCCTGCACTAGCTTATCTAGATAATTTAGATAATTTTTCTATTAAATTAGAATTATTATATAGTCAAATAAATATCCTGCGTAATCAGTTACAAAATGTGGATATGGTTAAAATATCTAAACTTTAATACCAATAATTGCTAAAATTAATTCTGAACTTAAATCTAAAATAAATTCTGATAATTTTACGGATAATGTTAAAATTAATTCTGAATTTAAATATGAAATTAATTCTGAAATTAATTCTAAATTTGAAAATCTTAAGGATAACTCTGAGTTCAAATTTGAAAATCTTAAGGATAACTCTGAGTTCAAATTTGAAAACCTTAAGCATAACTCTGAGTTCAAATTTGAAAATCTTAAAGATAACTCTAAGTTCAAATTTGAAAATCTTAAGGATAACTCTGAGTTCAAATTTAAAAATCTTAAACTTAACATTGAAAATATTTTTGATGATTGTTATCTGGATAATGAGGATAATTCTGAGAATAATAGAGATAAAATTCGTGTAGATGGTAATTTAATTATAGATAATGTTGAAGAGTATTACAAAACATTAACTAGTGGCCTGAATTACTCCACCTACTTTGAGGATATTGAAGGATGTGATTTTGAGGATGTGGAGGAGATGAAATTTTTTGAGATCAAGGCCATAGTCAATAAAAATCACAAAGATTCAAATAAACCAGAATTATTGGAAAAACATAAAAAGATAAATAAAGAAAAAATAGTGGATGAGTCAGAAATTTTTGAAATAATGAAAATTATGAAATTAAACCCACAACTATTACTTAATCATTTCAACCTTAATTATTCAAGTCCTAATTAAATCATAATTAAGTTAATTAAATATTAATTAATTCAAATACAAATTAATTCATAATTAAGTTAATTAAATCATAATTAATTCAAATCAAATTAATTCTTAATTATGACAATTAAATCCTAATTAATTAAAATTAAAATTAATTCTTAATTAATTCAATTAGATCTTAATTAATTAAAATTCAAATTAATTCTTAATTAATTAAATTAAATCCTAATTAATTAAAATTAAAAGTAATTCTTAAATCCTAGTTAATTCAAATTCAAATTAATTATTACTTAATTCAATTAAATCGTAATTAATTAAATTTCAAATTAATTCTTAAATCCTAATTAATTAAAATTCAAATTAATTATTAATTAATTCAATTAATTCCTAATTTATTCGAATTAAATTAATTCTTAATTAATTCAATTATAACCTAATTAATTCAAATTCAAATTAATTCATAATTAATTCAATTAAATCCTAATTAATTCAAATTCAATTTAATTCTTAATTAATTCAATTAAATCCTAATTAATTAAAATTAAAATTAATTTTTAATTAATTAAATTAAATCTTAATTAATTAAAATTCAAATTATTTCTTAATTAATTCAATTAAATCTTAATAAATTAAAATTCAATTTCATTCTTAATTAATTCAATAAAATCATAATTATTCAAATTCAAATTAATTCTTAATTAATTTAATTAAATCCTAATTAATTAAAATTTAAATGAATTCTTAATTAATTCAATTAAATCTTAATTAATTAAATTTCAATTAATTCTTAAATAACTTAGACTCAAACTAAATAAAAACCTACCCAAACCTGAATAATTATTTTAATAAAATTAAATATGTGAAAGTGGGTTGGCATATTCGCGGGTTTATACGACATGTATCAAAGCGGGAATTTGATACATTATTAGAAACTTAAATAAAATGATTTGAATTGTTTGACTCATGCGTAACTGCCATGCCATGCATATGCAATTTTCTTAAAATATATGTCATGTCATTCATGTTTAATTTTATGCATAATTTAGAACGGTTATAGGAAAAAAAATAGTTGAAACTTGAACAACCTAGTATTTGGTGGAGGTGAGATGATAGTACGTTAGGGAAGCCCTTCTAATAAGATCAAGTATACTCTACTTGGTCAGTTTAGTCTGGTGGAACTAGCCGAAGCTACCGATCCAAAATCTAAGCTAGTTAGACCAAAATTCTTTAAGAAGTAATTTGAAAATGAATTTTCGATAAAAGGCTTTGTCAAGGAAAGGGTTTATGATCCAATAAGGCTACGACCAAAGAAGGCATTGTGCCTCGCCAAGACCTGGAAGTCAATTATCGAAAATCAAATTCACTTTACTATTTGATAAATTTGAATCTAACACAAGTTTCAATTAAATCTTAGATTTAACAATGAATTAAGAAAAATGATTCAAGCATCTCACAATGCACTCATAAGGCAACCATGATTGCTGTATTAAGACATCTAGAATGGGTGAGATGTTAAGGACTAATAAAGTGAAAAGTATTTTTCAAAATTCATAGAATATTTTTCTAAAAATATATTTTCAAAATAGTGTTTTAACATAATAATGTTTTTATGGAATTCATGCTTGTCTGGTTGATTATATATGATAAATTTTCAAAAATTATATCATTTTGAAAAATTGTTTGACTCACACAATTTGACACAAGCCTCCTAGGACAACATAAAGTTCCTTAAGATACTTAGATAGAGTCAAACGGTGTCAGGTACAGGGGGAGTGTCTTTATTCTTGTGAATTTTTTTTTTAAACTGTGCTTTAAATTACTATCACTTGTGTTCTCGAAAAAAAGGGGGTTATGCTTTAAAAAGTTATTCTCATTCCAAATTGAATTTTCAAAAACCTTATCTTCTTAAAAAATTACCATACTTAAAAGTTATTTTTTTGATTTTGATAAACCCTAAAGACACAGAGGAAGGTCTACTTCATGATCTACAAGGACTCCTAAGATGTGTCAAATTTAGGAGGAGTCTAAGTCTAAAGAAAAATTTCTGACAAGTTTTTTTTGGAAATTAGTTATTTTGAAATAATTCCTTTGATCTGAACTAAACCCTAAGGACTCAGAGGAAGAGTACCTATGGTCAACAAGCTTCCTAGGACTGGGTCAAGTTTAGGGGGAGGTCAAATTAAAAGAGTTTTTAAAAATTTCAAAATATATTTTCATGCACTATATTTTAAAATCCTGTTGAAAGAATAAGTTGTCTTTCAAGATATGTTTACATTACTTTTCAAAATTTATTGTAGCTTATAAAAATTGTTTTGAAATACTTTTTGAATAATATTTACTTGGGTTTGGAGAATTTCCAGGACACTTAGGGAAATGTCCTTGTAGTTAACAAGGTTTCCTAGGATGGTGTCAGAATGGAAAAGAAACCAAGTCAAGTAAAATATTATGCTTTAAAACTATATTTTTCTAAGTACAAGTCAAGTAACTTTGTCAAAATTTATTTTTTAAAGTACTTATATTTTTCAAATTCACAATATTTTCAAAGTACTTATGTTTTTCAAATTCACAATATTTTCAAAGTACTTATGATTGTCAAAAATACATAATATTTTTCAAAAAGGTACTTATAATTTTCAAAAATTGCATAATATCTTTCAAAAGTACAAGGTTTTGTACAAATTTTTTTCCAAAGTAATATTTTAAAATGCATATTTTTCTAAGGAAAAATCATTTAAGTATGCAATTCCTTTGAAAATCCTTCTCAATAAAAATTTTTTTCCAAGGCAATATTTTTTTAAGTGAAAATGTAGTAAACTTTCTGAAAATACAAAATAATTTTTATGCACAAATTCTTTTCAAGTTGTAATTTTCTGGTGTAATTGTTCTTGTTAAACTAGCTCTCTGCTATGATTTCAAAAATTATACTAAGTACCTTCAAAAGAAAATCTTTTATTGTTGGTGCAAGGGTTTTTGGTCGTATTTTTTTTGATATATGGCAAAGGGGGAGAGTGAGAGCTTAAGTTAGAAAAAAAATTTTGCTTCCCAAAGGATCAATGAAAATCAAAATTTCTTTTGCAAAAAAGGGAGAGTGAGCTTATCTTAGAAATGTTTTTCTCCCAAAGATCAAAATATATTTTCAAAACTTAGATTATTTTCTAAGGATTAGCCCTTTCAACCAATCTAACTTAAGATATTGTCAAACATCAAAATGGGAGAGATTGTTCGTGCAAGTTGCATCAGTGATGTCCTCCTCTAAATGTTTCGATATTTGATAATATGCTTAAGTCAGTGATATATTAACAAAGGAAGGGTGAGTGAAGAAAATTGCACGAAGGTGAACCAAAGTCCTTGTTAACCTAGGCACGAAGTCCTGGTTCAATGAATTGGGCACGAAGTCCTGATCATGGATTGGGCACTAAGTCCTGGTCGAGGGTTGGGCACCTAAGACCTGACCGAGGGTTGGGCACGAAGACCTGGTTTGAGGAATTGGGCACTAAGTCCTGGCTGAGGATTGGGCGCCGAAGACCTGGTTCGAGGAATTGGGCACGAAGTCCTGGTCGAGGGTTGGGCACCAAAGACCTGGTTCGAGGAATTGGGCACGAAGACCTGGTCGAGGGTTGGGCACCGAAGTCCTTGACTTAGGGTTTGGGCATGAAGTCTTGGTCTGAGGGATTGAGCAACTTAGCTGAGCGATGACTAAAGACAGAAGTAGAGACGGGTCGAGGTTCGGACATCTCGAGATCCAAGAGTATCGGAAGCTAAGCAAAAGTCCACCCGAATGGACTGGGTGGCAACCGTCTCCTGAAAAGGAGTAGGTGAAAGGTGCTTTCCCGAGGGTGGGAACGTGCGTCTGTTCGACCTAGCGATTCCTGGAAATCCGAAGTCAGAACCAAGTCCTTAAGGTTAAGATTGTGTGTATATTTGCTTTGTACTTTTGTATCTTGTAGGTACCTAGAATGAAAGACAAAGCAAGCAACATGGCTGGAACCTAAAGCAGCTAGGTGCCCCCATTGATGGGGGTTCCCCAATGGAATCAGGCGCCCCCATCAATAGGGGTGCCTAACTCAAAGAAGAAAAATAGGTTCAGTCGAAGAAGGCAGAACATGCTTCCATTCAGGCGCCCCCATTAATACAGGCGCCCGAGTTCAAAGCTGTATTTGCTGCTGCGAGTTCAAAGCAGAGATAAGCTTTGACTGGGTTCATTCAGGCACCTGGGAGGTCCAGGGTGCCTTGGTTAAGAAGCTTATCAACTGCGACGAGTTCGGCGCGGAGTTGAGGTTTGACCAAGCCCATTGGGGCGCCCTGGTGATTACAGGCGCCCGTATGAAGCCTATAAAAGGGGCTTCGACCCCTCAGCTTCAGACACAACTTCCAAGACTCATTCTAAGGTTCCCAAGTAACGACAAAGCGCTAACGATGAGGCTCTACGCCCGGGAGGCTCCAGGAGGAAATGTGCGGCACTTCGGAGGTCCAGATCGGCCGAGTTTCAAATCTTGTTTGTTCGGTTTGCTTTTATTATTCCACACTCAATTACTATATTTTGATTGTAATTATTGCACTGTAAGGCAGGTTTCTCCGCCTCCGACAAGTCTGGAAAGGAGACCAATAGTGGACGGGCGTTCTCGTGCATAGGCCTTGGATGTACTGACCCTGAGGGGTCGGGAACCAAGTCAAAAATCCCGCGTGCAATCTGTGGTGTTGTCTGTGTTGTTCCTTTTTATTTTTCCACTGTGCTACTAACGCTCTATCTAGAATGACTGTTCTTAAGTGTCCGATCGAAAGTTTTCGCGAAAGATTTACGGTCGATATTCACCCCCCCCCCCATCTATCGACGGCACCGGTCCTACAGTTCGGAACATTTTTGGTGTCGTCGGTATATTTAATTTCACTGTTTAATTCTGTACTCTAATAATACATTTGTAAATTATATTTCAAGTTATAAAATTGCCCAATGAAAATGGTCAAGGACCATGGGCCCTGGAGTAGGAGTCGTTAAAGAGTCTGTACCAAGTAAAAAGAAACTTGTTAGCATTGTTTCTTTATTCTTCCGCTGCGTTTTCTGGTTTTCCGAAATTTTTTTTGTAATCTCTATTCACCCCCCCCCCCCCTCTATCGATTACAACGATCCCACAAGTGGTATCAGAGCGAGTTGCTCATCCTTGGTGAAACCACCAACTGAGCAGGTTTTTCAAAAAAAAATTGTCCATTTGTATTTTTTCATAAAATTTTCTCGATCTTCGAGGTTGGTTCAACACCACTCGATTTTTTTATATTCTTTTTATACCGCACTACTAATCCAAGACAGTCTTGGAAGAAGTTTACTTTATTTTTTTTTTAATTTTCAGGTTTAAATTAAATGGCCATGCAAGAAGGCTACAGCACCGCACGTCCTCCTCTGTTCTCTGGAGAGGATTTCTCCTACTGGAAGAGTAGAATGGAGGTCCACCTGATAACTCCGGTGGAAATGTGGATCATAATCTAGTCTGGACTGGAGATCCCAAGGAACTCGCAAGGATAAGTTCAAGGGTACTCTGAGTTGGATGCTTCACTCAAAAAGAAGATAGAAGCAGACGCCAGAGCTACTCAGACCCTCCAGTGTGGATTGATGAAGGAGGAACTCAACTGTGTCGGCCCATTCTACAGCGCTAAAGAATTGTGGAACAAATTGATCGAGTTGCACGAAGGGATGTCGAGCACGAGGATCAGTAAGTGAGATCTCCTTCTCAACAAGATGTATACAATCAAAATGCAAGATGGCGAAACAGCTGCACAACTCCACGCTAGGATCCAATAACTAATGAATGGTCTACACACGTTAGGTCACAATGTAGAAAACCATGACCTCATCAGATATACTCTAAACTCGTTCCCCAAAAACTCATTGTGGGCATCTATGGTAGATGCTTACAAGGCTTCAAGGAACTTATCCGATATTAAACTTAATGAACTTTTTTTTTAGTTAGAACTCCATGAACAGACTAACGCTTCATAGGTCGACAAGAGTTTAGCTCTTTTTGTAGGAAAACCCCCTGCAAAGCAAAAGTAGAAGAAGATCCAACCGATACCCAAGTCAGATTCCGACTCAGAGTCTGATGACGACGGAATCGATAATCCGGAGCTGGTCCAGATGGCCCAGAGCTACTACAAGATGATCAAGGGCCGAAGAAAGAAGAAGAAGAAGAACCAATAAAAGGATGATCTAGCCAAACCTACTACTAGCCAAAAAGCAAAATGTGAAGTAACTTGTTATGGGTGCAACAAGAAAGGTCACTACAAATCGGATTGTCCCAACTTGAAGGAGAACAATAAGTGCCGGAGGAAGAAGGCCCTCAAAGTTACGTGGGACGAGTCATCTTCAGAAGACGAAGAAGAAGTACCACACGCCAACCTCCTCGCTCTAACAGCATCGAAAAATCTGGACACTCAATCCGAATCGGAACCAGAAGAAAGCATCGGAACCGGAAGCTCTCAATTTCGGAAGACGGGCAGATAATGGTAAGAGATTATCCTGAATCTCACCTTTATGACCTAATCTCATATCTATCTCATAAGTTAGCCAAAGCCAATGTTTAGGTCGAATCACTCCGACAGGAAGTCAAAATCCTGAAGCAGGAAGCCAACCCTAGCTCCTTAACTGAACTAGTTCAGGAAGGAACCTCTACTTAAGTTCAAATACTTGAGGAAGAGAATTCCTCCTTGAAATCTCAGGTAAAGGAACTAAGAGCGCGTTAGAACGATTCACCTTGGGTTCCAAGAGTCTTGACATGATTCTTATAAAACAAAAAGTAGTTCTAAATCAATCCGGACTTGGTTATCGAACCAACTCACGGTACAGATCATATTACTCTGTTTTGAACCCAAGTAGAACCTGTGTCCAAGCATGGGTCCCAAAATTATGCTTTTCCAATCAAGCTGGACCAAACCAATATTAGATTCCCAAGGACGAGATTCACATCTTACCTAGCCCATATTGAGGCTTTAGTCCAGAGGGAGCCAATATAAAAATCATTTTTATACTTAGATAAATTATTTCTTTTCTTGCTGCTTGATGCTTGTTTATTTTCTTTTTGCAATAATATTATGCTTAGACTTAGAAATGGTTAGATAAGGATCTGACTTGACTGAAACTTGCACAACCTAGTATTAGGGTAGGGCGAGATGATAGTACATTAGGAAAGCTTGTCTAAAAAGCCAGGTAGGGTAAAGTGTACCCTATTGGTCCTTTTAGTCCGGTGGAAATGACTGAAGCTACCTCGCCAGATCCTCAACTAGTTAGACCAGGATTTCTCAAAAAGTAATTTGAGAATAAAATTTTTTTAAAATGCTTTGTCTAGGAAAGGGTTGATGATCCAATAAGGTTACGGCCAAAGAAGACCTCTGTGCCTCGCCAAGACCTGGAAGCCAATTATCAAAATTTATTTTAACTTGTTAATTGTTAAACCTAAATCTAACATAAATTTCAATCAAATCATAGTGTTAACAGAAAAACAAGATAAGATTAATATATCTCACAAAACAGATAACGATACCTGTTTTGTCAATTAGAAAAGGTGAGATGTTTAGGAGTTAATAATATAGTCAACCCAACCAACTCAATTAATTTCACCTTTAATATATTTTTAATTAAACAAAATCAAAAGTTAAATAAATTCAAATTAATTTAATAATTCGCACTTAATATTTTCAAAAATCAAGCTTAATATTCTCAAAAATTCAAACTTAATGTTTTCAAAAATTCAAACTTAATATTTTTAAAAATTCAAACTTAATATTAATATTTTTAAAATTTTAACTTAATATTTTCAAACTTCAATTTAATAATTTTCGAAATCAAGTTGAAAATCTTTCTCACAAAAATACTCATAGGAATAACATGACTGATAACCCAGACTGTGTGAGACAGACTAGGCAGTGAAACTCAATCAATATATTCTTACACCTCTACATAAATGGATCCAAATCAGAATACTTTATGTGCAGGAATATAATGGTTTGGACCAGTGGATGTTAGATAGTGGATGCTCCAGACACATGACTTGGGATAAATTGAAGTTCACCAAAATCAAATACAAAAACCTAGGCTCAATGACATTTGGCAACAATGCCACACTTAAGATAATTGGATCAGGTAACATTGAATTAAATTCTGATTTTATTATCAAAAAGGTTTTGTTGGTTGATAATTTTAAGTTTAACTTACTTAGCATCAGTCAATTATGCGATACTAGTTATATAGGTACCTTCACCAACTCTGACTGCCTTATTAGGAACTTACATGACTCAGAAATAACCCTTAAGGGAGTAAGAATGAATAATATCTATACTATTAACTTACCCTCAACACCTAAGTGTCTTCTAACCCAACTAGAAGAAACTAATTTATGGCATAAAAGATTTGGTCACACTCACACGAAATTAATTTCAAAATTAAGTCAAAACGGACTAGTTAAGGGAATCCCTAAAATTAAAAACCTTGAAAATTCAATCTGCAACCCATGTCAACAAGGTAAACAAACAAAATCAACTCACAAGTCTACCCAATTAGACTTAACCCAAGCTACGCTTGAGCTCCTACATCTAGATCTATTTAATTCTCGTGCAGCCATGTCACTAAACGGAAATCGATACTGCTTAGTAATTATTGATGATTATACTATATTTACTTGGGTTAGGTTTTTAAAAAACAAAGATGAAACACTTGAATCATTTAACAACATATGTACAATTCTAAAAAATCAAAAAGATACTCAAATTAAAAGAATAAGAAGTGATCATGGGTGAGAATTTGAAAATCAAAAGTTTAATGAGTTATGTAAAATAAATGGCTATATTAATGAATTTTCCTACCCAAGAACCCCCAACAAAACCGGATAGTTGAAAGGAAAAATAGAACCCTTCAAGAAGCCGCTAGGACCATGCTCAACGAATATAGCTTATCCAATCAATTCTGGGCAGGAGCAATTAACACCGCTTGTTATATTCAAAATAGGGTTCTAATAAATAAAAAACACAATAAAACACCTTATGAAATCTATTACCATAGAATACTCAACTTATATTATCTAAGAGTGTTTGGGTGTTAGGTACATATCCTAAATACAAAAGATTACATATGAAAATTTCAATCAAAACTAACCCCAGGAATTTTTGTAGGGTTCTCAACCATGGATTGGGAATATAGGGTCTATAACAAACATACCCTTAAAGTTGAAGAAACCACGAATGTTATATTTGATGAAGAAATTGTAACAAAACCAACTATTTCACCCAACGCAATCAACTTAACCAATTCATCAAATCAATCTACTACGAATCAATACCAAGAAGAAATTGAACCAACAAGTAAATCAACAATTGAAACAACAATTGAACCAATAATTGAACCAACAATTAATCCAATAGTTGAACCAACACAAATTGTTGAACATGTTCCAACCCAAAACCTACCAGCTGGACCTGAGGATGAACCAAGTTCTAGGAGATCTAAGAAACCAAGACTAAATCACCCAACTGACCAAATTATAGGTGATCCAACCTTAGGGGTTAGAACAAGGTCTTCCTATAGGAACCTAAGTCAGGTTGCACTAATTTCAAAAATAGAGCCAAAAACTATAGAAGAGGCCTTGCCTGACCCAGACTGGATCATTGCTATGCATGAAGAATTAGCATAATTTGATAGAAACCATGTCTGGGACATAGTGCCTAAACTAGAAGATAAGTCCATTATAAACACTAAGTGGGTATTTAGGAATAAGTTGAACGATTAATGTGAAATAGTGAGAAACAAAGCTCGCTTAGTAGCTAATGTATTTAGTCAAGTTGAGGGGTTTGACTATGATGAAACCTATGCCCCTGTAGCTAGACTTGAGTCAATTAGGATGCTACTAGCCTTTGCAACCTATAAGGGAATCAAATTATACCAAATGGATGTCAAGTCTACCTTCCTGAATGGTTTTATAAAAGAGGAAGTTTATGTAGGACAACACCTAGGCTTTGAGGATCTTGACTACCCTAATTATGTATTCAAACTTAGGAAAGCTCTTTATGGGTTAAAACAAGCTCCTAGAGCATGGTATGAAAGATTATCCACCTATCTAATTTCTAAAGGTTTTAACCAAGGTCAAATTGACTCAACCCTATTTGTTATGACTTTAGAAAAAGACATTTTTATAACCCAAGTTTACGTGGATGATATAATTTTTGGATCAACTAACACTAATTTTTTAAAAGACTTTATTAAAATCATGGAAGACAAATTTGAAATGAGCCTAGTAGGAGAATTAACCTTCTTTTTAGGTTTACAAATTAAAGAAACCAAGAATGGAAACTACATTCACCAATCAAAATCCGTAAAAGAATTAATTAAGAAATTTATAATAGATAGTTCAAAGAATTTAAGTATTCCTATGGCCACAAATGCCAAAATAGATAACGATCTTGAAGGTATGCTAGTTGATTTAAAATATTATAGAAGTGCTATAGGAAGTTTGCTTTACCTAACTGCTAGTGGACCTGATATTCTTTTTGCAGTAGATATTTGTGTCAGGTACCAAACATGTGCTAAGGAGTCCCACTTAATTGCAGTTAAAAGAATCCTTAGATATATTAAGGGCACCATAAATGTAGGTATTTGGCACCCTAAGACGTCCAATTTTGAATTATTAGGATTTTCTCACTCAGATTATGCAGGCAATAAATTAGATAGAAAAAATATCAGTGGGAGCTGTCAGTTACTAGGACAATGTCTAGTTAGCTGGTCCAGTAGAAAGTAATATTGTGTTGCCTTATCCACAACTGAAGCAGAATATGTTGCCCTAGGGGAATGTGTAGCCCGACTTTTATGGATGATGCTGTTGGGATCATCAGGTGACATAAACACAAAAATGCAGCGGAAACAAGATCCCTCGAGCAATCCATGCGAAAGAAAAACTCGTACGAAATCATCTATCTAATAGATCTATCTAAAGTGTATATCTTTGGAGCGTGCCCTTACGTTTATCCCGCTCGTCCAAGCGCCGCCGGATCTCTTGCACGTTCAAGTGTCCGTGCCTCTATTCATATCCACACGAACACGATATCTCTACTTCGGAGAAGAACTACCTTAGTTATGCTAGCAACTTGAGGTAGTTCACAAAACACCAAGAACCCAAGATGTGGGTTTCGGCCAAGATAGAGAAGAGAAGGAAGAGGGGAAAGAAAATGAGAAGTTGTCTTCCAAATGACAAGGGACAAACTCTTTTATACTCATATCAAGAGGAGTTTTTGCCTTTTAAACTTCCCTTCATTAAACATTTTAATGTAACTCTCTAACTTTTCATGTAACTCTCTAATGGTGAGAAACTCTCTATCTTCCTCTCTTATTAATTCATTAAACATTTTAATGAATTAATATTTCATCCAAATGTGCTTGAGTCTAATCTAAATGAGTTTAACTCAAATTAGATCTCAATCCATAATCCAATTGGATTCACTTGAGTCTAACTCAATTAATCCAATTCCAATTAAATCTTAGCCAAATCAAGATCAATTAATCTCCGAAGCATCGTGTCCTTAGTGTGTGACCCAATAGGCTCTCGTAATGTTGGCAATGTGTCTAAACCAATTTAGACACAAAAATAATGAGCGGCATCTAGCAATGCATCATTGCTACCCAAGTAACAAGAAAAGTCGAGATCCGACTAAACCTCCGTGACTATGATAGTGTATGACCTTGTCCTTCTATCCTTGATATCTAGATTGACCAATGAGGCATAGACCGTGTCATCCTCGATCAATCTTTGTGTTTCTTGATCCCCGAGTAGACTCACTCAAACAATTGAGCTCAATATCTCATATTGACTCAATTGAGCATGGTCATGCATTTTAGCAGTCCTACTCGATCAAGGGGCCCACAGATATCACTCCCGTCATATGGGAGGGATAGATCCCATCTACATCACTCACATCGCTCCGCATAATTCATTACATACCCAGTGATCGCCTTTATAGTCCACCCTGTTACGGGTGACGTTTGACGATACCAAAGTACATAACTCCTTATGTAGGGAACCGTAGTGACTTCAGGTCTAAGGACTATCCATACCAATAGTCACATGAGAAAGTTTATGACACTCATATGACAATCTATGAAACTTTCTCATGGCCGGTCATTTAGTACACATTCTCCAATGTATACCCATGTGTCAATTTGATATCACATATCTATGACTTGTGAGCTCAAGTCATCAGTTGACCTACATGCTAGTCTCCATGTATTAATATTGTCTTTGAATATTAATACATGACTAGGAATGGTTTAGAGTAGTGTTCTCTACATCATCTCACTATCGATTCAACCAATCGATATAATGTAGATAAGAATCTACTACCCAAGGACATTATTATACTTAGTTATTTGGCACAAATACAAAGTAAGTATAATAACCAGACATGCCTTTATTAATAATAGAATATGATACAAAATGTCCCTAGTCAATCATCATATAATTGGCTCTAGGGCTCCTACTAACAGATGCATACCCTTAAGGACTTCAACCTAGACTATACCCAGACTAAGGTATTTGTTGACAATATAAGTTCAATCAACCTTACAAAAAATCCTATTCATCATTCCAGAACTAAGCATATTGACGTCAGACACCACTTTGTTAGGGATCACGTAGCTAGGGGAGAAATCATACTTACACATATTGACTCAAAATCTAACCTAGCCGATATTTTCACTAAACTATTATCTGAGTCTGAGTTTAGTTCACTAAGAAGGCAGCAAGGAATGTGTTTAGTAGAATAGGACCTTTTTTTTAACTATTCTTTATTATTTTTCACATTTGTTTTCAAAATCATATTATTTTAAAAGTGTTTTTTTGAGTTAGTATTTTTTTTGCAAAATTACCCCTTCAAAAACTAGGGGTTTTCTATGAAATGAATTTATCTTAGGACTTAACCCTAGCATTGCATGCTCCTATAGATCTAGAAGCCAACATCTCATAAGCACATTAGGGTACTTTGATTGATAACCTAGATTGGGTTGAGATGCTTAGGTCTATGCCTTGACTCAAGATGTTTTAAGTCAGTGCATCAAGAGCAGTTGGGGCGATAAATATAATTAAACAGCAATTAAGTTAATTCAAGCTTAGAAAGTCTAACTTGATAAGACTTCTTAGCTTGACTAACCCTAGCAAAAGCTGTTGTTATATAACAGTGAGTAAGTAGCAAACTAGGTTAGACAGGGACCGAAAGGAATTAATTTGAACCATTTTTTAAATAAATTCTTTTTTTCATGAAATTTTTTTTTATGCTTGGACTCACTAGAATGATAACTGGGTTCAAAACTTACTACTTGGGTCAAACATTGTTCATTTCTATTACTTGTCACCTGTCAATTTCTTTTGTTTTTACAAAGCAAGTAGGCTCTGATACACAACTTTTTTTTCATACCAAATATATTTATTTTTTTTTTTTGATATATGGCAAAGGGGGAGAGAAGAAAAAGTAAAATTAAAAAAAAATTAAAAAAATTCCTCAAAATCTTCTTTTGAAAAAGTAAAGTTAATTTTGTTTTCCCTTTTTAAAAAGACAACTTTAAATTTTTTTCTCTCTTTTTCTAAAAAGTAAAAGTAAAGGAAACCTTTGTTTCGGAAAATCTTTTGAGAAAATATTTTTCAAAAAATGAAAACTTTTTTTAGAGAAAATATTTTCACTTACTCAAAAGTTTTCTTAGATTTCTTTTCAATACTTAGAAAAACTTTCAAAATAGAAAATTGTAGGTTTTCAAAAGCTTCAGGGGGAGATTTTCAATTAAAAGAAACTTTATGCAATATTTCAAATTTTTGCTAAGTTTTTAAAAAATATTGAAAAGATTCTAAGGGAAAAAGGGGGAGAGTACTAATCAAGGGGGAGAGTAGGAAATTTTTTTTCTATCTCTCAGTGCATAATTATGATATACCTTTTTCTCATGCTTTTAACTTAACTTTTGAACATTGTTGCCATAAATCAAAAAAGGGGAGATTGTTAGTGCTGGAAGCACCAGATCGAACCTGATTTTGATAATGACAAAGAGTTCAAAGTTAAGTTTATATTGTGATCTAATGGATTTACCAAGTGTGCAAGAAAGTTCTAGTTCACCTAGGCATGATGTCTTGACCTGTAGGGCTGAGCAAGAAGTTTTGGTTGAGAGCTGGGCAAAAAGACCTGGCTGACGGTTGGGCAAGAAGTCCTGGTCGTGGACTGGGCACCGAAGTCCTGATTTGGAAGATTGGGTAGGAGTCATAGTCGAGCGAGGATTGCGGACAAAAGTAGAGGTAGGTCGAGGTACGAACGTCTCGAGATCCAACAGTCTCGAAGGCTAAGCAAAAGTCCAATCGAAGGAGCTAGTTGGCAAAAGGTAACTTCTCCTGAGATGAGTAGGTGAGGGCGCGCTCCCCGGAAGAGGGAACAGTATGCGTCGGTTCGACCTAGGGTTTCATTTTGAAATCCAAAATCAGAACTAAGACAGCTCCGGGTGTTATCCATGCATTAATTATTAATATTATACTGTTCTTGGACTAACCCTGGTTGTAGGAGTGAAAGGGAGTAGCTGCTGCATCCCAGGCGCTAGGCGCCCGAGAGACCAGGCGCCTGACAAGTAACAGGTGCCTACGTTGAGGCATTTCCAGCGGGTGATAGGCTGAGCTGGCAGGTTGCCACGTTAGCATCTCAGGTACCCGTGAGCCATCAGGCGCCTCAGAGGTCCCAGGCGCCCAAGACCGAGGGATAGAGTTTTGGCTGAGTTTATGGATAAGCACGCGCTCAATTCGCTCCACGTGGTAGGCACCCATGAGCCTCGAGCGCCCGAGAACAGGCTATATAAGGGGCTTCACCCCTTTGCTTTCAGAATAAACTCAGATCATTTTTAGAACATCTTTCTTGCGACTCAAGCACTCCAACGCTCTCCAAATTTCTTTGGTACTCGAGTTTCCACACCACCAACAATCATGATCGATGACACGCTGCACGAAAGGCTCCGTAACCTTTTGGTGCCGTCGGTATACTTTAATTTCGCTATTTAATTCTGTACTCCAATTATACATTTGTAAATCATATTTCGAGTTATAGAATTGCCCAATGAAAATAGTCAAGGACCGTGGGTCTTGGAGTAGGAGCCTTAAAAGACTCCGAACCATGTAAAAAGAAACTGTGTTAGTATTATTTCTTTATTCTTTCGCTGTGTTTTCTATTTTCCAAAAAAATTTCAGTAATCGTTATTCACGCCCCCCCCTCTATCGATTACAATGATCCCACACTAGGCTCTTCCAATGTCCATAATGCGAGGGAGCTCGCAAACTTGGCTAGTTCGTCTGCCCTAACATTATCTGCTCGGGATATCTTTTGCAGAGGGACTTCAGTAAAGGAAGATTTCAATTGTCCATATATGGTTACATACCTTTTAGGCGTTTGTTCCAAACCACGAAATCTCCTTTTAGCTGTTGCGCTACGAGGTGAGAGTCTGAATATAATATAACTCGAGTGAACCCTACTTACTTGGCTGCTTGTAGCCCAACTAGTATTGCCTTATACTTAGCTTCATTATTGGTGGCTCCCAAGTAGATCCAGATGGTTAACTGCAATACATCTTCCCTGGGGTAAATCATTAGAATTCCTACTCCACTTGATTTATGATTGGATGAGCCATCAACGTAAATCCTCCATGTCTCCCCATCTTCAGGTACCAGGACTGCCTCGAGCATAAAGTTGGCTAGGGCTTGAGCCTTGATAGCTATTCGAGGATAATATTCAATCTCATACTCACTCAACTTTGCAGTCCACTTAATCAATCGCCTTGAGGCCTCTAGATTCATGAGGGCGTGCCCGAGTAGACTGTTAGTGAACACCACGATGGGATGCACCATGAAGTACGACCTCAGCCTCCGTGCAGTTAGTAATAATGCATACGCCAATTTCTCTAGAGTAGTATACCAAATTTCCCCTTCTTTGAGGAGATGGCCAAAGAAATAAATAGGATATTGGGTATTACCTTCCTCGCGGATTAGCTCGGAGCCTATAGCTTGTTCTACGGCAGATAAGTAAACAAAAAGTGTCTCTCCTCCTAGCAGTTTGTGCAGTACAGGAAGCTCAAATAGATATACCTTTAAGTATGTGAAAGCCTTCTCGCATTGGTCATCCAATTCGAACCTGACTACTTTTCTTAAAACTTTAAAGAAAGGCAAAGTTCTGTCGGCTGACCGGGATATGAATTTGGAGAGAGTTGTAATCCTTCCATTAAGCCGCTACACTTCATTGACATTACTTGAAGATGGCATATTAAGAATAGCTAGCACCTTCTCAGCATTTGCCTCAATTCCTTTATCCATTACCATATATCCGAGGAACCCGCACTTTTTACTCGAAACAAACATTTAGCAACTTTTGTCTATTGGCTCTTGGAGTGATGTGTAATCAGTGTGTGGCCAGGGTGGGAGGAACTCCTTTGATCTCATCGGTGGCCCACGTGAACACATCTTGGTGACCGACTAGGCAATTGACCAGTCGATGTTTAAGCTCAGGGCTAAGATCCGCAACGATTCTTGTAATTCCTCTCGACTGCTGGGGATGAATCTGTACTTCCTCGTTCTCGACCTCTTTGCGCTCTTCCTTGGCTCCTTCTCTCGTTTGGGATCTACCAAGTTGATTTGCAAGGTCTCGTGAGCCTTAAGGTTCTTGCAAGATTCTGTCCGGACTTCCCCGCTATAATATCACCGAGAAAATAGCTGATCTCCATTAACTTTGATTGTTGGATCGATAGAAACGATAGAGGGGGTGAATATCGTTAAAAACTTTTTATTCGAATTAGGAAAAGAGTAAATGCAGCGGAAAACACAATAATCACACAAAGAACACAAGTCTTTTACATGGTTTGGAGTCGCGGTCAGCTCCTACTCTAAGGCCCATGGTCCTTGACCGTTTACTGCGGACAATTCTATAATCGCGCAAAGGTTTACAGATTTTGATACAACACACGGTGTGGATCGTGCTTCAGAGCACAGGGTCGTCGTCGGTGCAGAAATCTCAAGATCGGAGTTTACCAGAGCAGAGCGCTTGAACGAAAAGCTTGGAGGCGTTAGAAAGTTGTGTTCTTGAAGCCTCAGGGTCAAACCCCTTTTATAGTGCTCCTGGGGGCACTTGATTCGTTGGGGGCTCCTGACACGTGCCTTCAGATCGGAGAACCTTCATCCGGAGCTCGGTCAGCGCTTATCCCCTTCGAATTGACCTCTGGAGCTGACAGGGGCGCCCGGGGCCTCCTGGGCGCCTAGCTTGACTTGGTCCACTGGCTTCGTGGCTGATTTGCTTCGATTACCTCTTCGGCTTCAACCTTGGGTGCCCGTGACCTCTCGGGTGCCTAGCCGAGTGTGGTTTCGAAGTGATTCTTGCTTCCTTGCTGTTGTGCCTTTGACCTTGGGCGCCCGAGACCTCCCGGGCGCCTAGACCAGCTGCCTGCCCCTCTCCTTTGGGGAGTTCTGAGCTGCAGAAACACACTCCTTCGGTCCCTGCATCCAAGGTTAGTTCCAAAACAAACAAAGCAAGAATATTAGTTAATTTTTACAGCCGTAGCTGTCTTGGTTCTGACTTCGGGTCTCCCAAATGGAACCCTAGGTCGAACCGACGCCTACTGTTCCCTCGACGGGGAACGCGTCCTCACCTACTCCTCTCAGGAGAGTTTACCTTTTGCCAACCGGCTCCTCCGGTTGGACTTTTGCCCGATCCACCTGACCAGGTCTTCATGCCCAATCCTCGACCAGGACTACGTGGCCACCTTCTAAGCAGGTCTTCGGTGCCCAGCCCCTTGCCAGGACTTCGTGCCCAATCCTCGACCAGGACTTATTTGCCCGACTTTTGGTCAAGTCTTCATGCCCAGTCCTTGACCAGGACTTCTTTGTCCAGCCCTTTGCTTGGACTTCTTGGCTAGTGTACCTAGGGCTTCTTCCTGCACACTTAATGAACACTTTAGAACACAATAACATCTTAACTTCTGAACCCTTTGCCATTATCAAATCCCAGGTTTGACTTACGTACTACCTGCACCAACATTGATCACCTATTCTCCTACTGGAAATTTGATCTTTTAATGGTAGATTGATACCACCTATTGGAATAAGATGAGGGCTAATCTTCCCAGAATTACATTGTTGTTGGGTTTTAGGCCCTTGGATAGTGTGCATGGAATCTATCCATTGTCGTGTCCCTGGATTAAAATTTTATTAATTGAAATTAATCCGGGCACATACGAAACTTCCAAGTGACCATTTCATTGTCGTGCTAATGACTTGAGCGATCGCTTGAACAAACTTGTTGTTCAAGCAATTCGACTCTTCTAGTCGGTTAGCCGCAGAAAAGACAACGACATAACATCACCGATTTTTGTGTTTTACTATCGGGGTCCTTGTTAATTAATGAATAATTAACAACAACGAGGAAAGATAAAGAACAAGAATGAATAAGATAAATTCATACGTCTTGATCTTCTATTGTACGACCTCCCTCTTCTTGGACGTCGTGTGGGCGATGATCTCCCAAGAATTGAAGCCTCCTAGACCGCACTTCACTTTCTCTGTTGCTTGCGTTAATCCACAAAGGAAGAAGAAGCTTTCTTCCTTTCCTTTGTGCCGCCGGCCACCACCTCTTCCTCTCCTTCTTGTTGCGCCACCGACCACCACCTCTACGGATGAAGATCCTTGCCAACCACCAAGGAGAATTCTCCTTCCCTTGCTAAAGCCGGCCACCAAAGGAAACAAAGGGAGAGGCATCTCGCTTTGTGCGCCGCTCAACCCTAAACCCTAGGGTTTTGCCGTCGGCCAAGAGGGAAGAAGAGAGGAGGAGGGAAAAACAAGAGATTAAACCAAAGAGTTATAAAACCAAAGAAGTTATATTTTGGGTCTAGACTTCATGAAGTATTTATAGGCTACAATAGGGACTATGAGGAGGAGTTGGTTCTTGACCATCTAACGAATTTTTTTAGCCACAAAAATTTTTAGCCACAAAATCGGATCCGTTAATAATGATCCAATCCACTAAAGGATCATTATTGACTTACCTCACCAACTCTCATAATAAAATATGGGCTCCAATATATTATTTGTACAAAATTCTCCCCGTGTTTAAGATATCGCATGTCTGTTAATTAATTAATTAATTAACTTCTAACTCCATGAGTAGTACCACTCAACCTTATTATCATGTGTCGGACCAAGTCCACCTACAGGGTTTACATAATTAACTTTATGAGCTTCTCAAGGGGACATCATCATTCTAAAATAGGACACAATTTTCTCCTATAATCAACGACACACCATGCAAATAATACTATTTCCCAATTTACTGAGCCTATTGATTTAATGAATAAATCTCCCCCACTAGTAAATCAAAGAAAAAAATACTAAGTACATGTGCCCGTTATTATATAGGGATTAAGAGCATGTAAAAATAATATCTTGAGGTTTGATTCAATTATAAAGTCAGAATTGTTGGGTATGGCTTGGCAGTTTCCAAGACAACCACGTGGTCGTATCTGAGAGACCTCTCTATGTCTACAGATTAAAATTTAATCTGAATAGAGACATATCCCTCAAATGACCGACACGTCGCCGTGTTTAATTAATCCAAGCTACAACTTAGCCGAAACCGATGTTAAGGCCTTGTAACTTTTCGGATTAATTAACTGCGGAAAAGACGACGGTTTGGATCGCTGGGTTTTGTGTTTATCTTTGGGGTCCAGTTAGTTAATTATTAACTATGATATCAAATCAAAATAATGAACTAACGTGCATGAAATGACGAAACAAAGCAATAAGGCACAAATAGACATAGCAAAAGTAAATTGGAGCACGGGAGAGTTATACCTCGTCGTTTACCTCGCGGTCTTCTATCATATGATCCTCCCCTCCTAGACGTCATGTGGCCGACAATCTACCAAGTCGCGGAATCACCAAGGCTCTTGAATTAGTCCTTCCTTTCTTCCTTTCCTTGCACCAAGTCACCAAACCCTAGGGTTAGGGTTTGGCTCACCGCCGGCGGCCCTTCAAGGAAGCAATGGTGAAGCCGAGAAGAGAAGCTCTTCTCCTTCACCGCACCTCACACCAACCTCTCTATCCTCTTCCTATCTCGTGGCAGCAACACCACAAGGAAGACGGAGTCTCCGACCTCTCCCTTTTCCGGCGACGAACACCCAAGGGGGAAGACCCTCGTGCCGGCGCACCACCCTCCTCTTTCCTCTACTTCCGCGCACCACAAAGGAGAAGAAAGCTTCTCCATGTCCTGTGGACGTCCGCAGCAGAGCTAGCAAGAGAAGAGATTGGGAGAAGAAGAGAAGTGAAGCCTCTCTTCTCTTCCACCATCGGCGACAACCTCTACACCGTGCGCCGCCAAGTTCTCCTTCCTCCCCTTCTTGCTGCGCGCCACCAAGGGATGGAGAAGGTTCCTCCCTTACTCTGTGATCAATCGCGGCCTTAGGGATGAGAAGAAAGCAAGGGAAGAAGAAGAGGTGGTCCTCTTCTTCCCTACTACCGTCGACGCCCCTAGGTTGTGAGAGAAGAGAGATTAGCCAAAATAGAGGGAGAGAGGTTATATTTATAGGGGATTAATTGGAAAACATTCCAAATATTAGAGACTAATTCCTTTAATTAATCAAAGATTAATTCTTTAAATAACCAAAGATTATTCCTTCAATTAATCATAGATTAATTCCTTAAATAACTAATGATTATTCCTTCAATTAACCATAGTTAATTCCTTAAATAACCAAAGATTATTCCTTCAATTAATCATAGATTAATTCCTTAAATAACCAAAGATTATTCCTTCAATAACCGGCCTTGTATCATGACTCCTATGGGGTATTTAGGGCTAAGATAGGGATCATAAGGAGGAGTTGGTTCTTGGCCCACTAATGGATCCAAACCCGATCCATTAATGGTGATCCATTCCACTAAAGGATTCCATTATACTTCCTCACCAACCCTCATATTTTCATATGGGCTCCACCTATTACAAGTCATCCATCTTCTCGTGTTTAAGATATCGTATGCCCAATAATTAATTTAATTACTGATAATTAAATTAATTATCCTCTTGATTCTTGATTAGTACCACTCAACTTTTTCATCATGCTGGACCATAGTCCACTTGCAAGATTTGACATGACGATCTTTTTGAGATCACCAAGGGGGCATCATCACCCTGACTCACCAGGACACGAATGCCGTCAATAATCAACGGCACATCATATTATTAATATTATCTCACAACTTACCGGGTCTATCGATCTAACGGAATAGATCTCGCCCATTGGTAAATCAAAGATATAATAATTAATAATATATGCTCGTCATTATTTCGAGATTAAGAGATCGTACTCCATAATATTATCCGAGGTCTAATCCAATTTACTAAGTCAGTACAAAAATTGGATGACCTCTCTTTTAGTCCGACTCAATGTACACAAAATACACTAGTATAATCCTATGGTTAAGATAAATCACACCTAATTACACTACAACCATTCCGATGGTTTGTCCAACTCCATCTCGGTTGTGAGCCTCTTTCTTATGCTTCGGTAAGGAACCTGATAACATGATCTTCTATGCGACACCACACACTATGTATTCTACAATGCTAAGCATCAGACGTTTAGTGCACATACTAATATAAACATGTACTGTGTGATTTTCTGATTCTCTTTTAAAATGTGGATATATTCTAACCCAAAGGCAAGACTTTTAGTATACATCCTAACAACTATAAATTGAATCACCTCAAAGTTGGTCCACACAATACACTCAGAGTGTACTAGTGTAACTCTATGGTCAAGACAGACCATATCAAATTACACTACAACCATGCCAATGGTTTGCCCAAGACCATCTAGGTTGTGAGCCTCTTCTTATACTCTACAAGGGACTGATAACATGAGCTTCTGTGTGACACCACACACCATGTTATCTACAGTGTAAAGTATTAGACAGCATGCCCACATATATATACAGATATAAAATGCAATCATGATCATGTGATTTTTATTCAAAAATGTAGATGTTTATACAAAAAGGCTAGGCTCTTAGTATACATCCTAACAATCTCCCACTTATGCTAAAAGACTATGTTTCCATCAAAGTGTCATACATCTAATTCTCATTCCCTCCACATGTCTATTAAAAGCTTTTGCTGGAAGGGCCTTAGTGAAAGGATCTGCCAGGTTATCCTCCGATGCAATCTTGGCGACAACAACTTCTCCTCTCTTTACGATCTCTCGTATCATGTGGTACTTGCGCTCTATGTGTTTACTCACCTTATGGGCTCGTGGTTCCTTTGAGTTTGCAACTGCACCACTATTATCACAATAAATTGTGATAGCTCTGGGCAAACCATGAATCACATCCAAGTCCATCAAGAAGTTCCTGAGCCATACAACTTCTTTGGCCGCCTCAGAGGCTACCACATACTCAGCTTCCATGGTGGGGTCTGCCATGCACTTCTGCTTGACACTCCTCCAAACTATGGCCCCACCTCCTAAAGTAAACACATAACCCGAGGTAGACTTACAGTTATCCCTATCTGATTAGATGTCAGAATCTGTGTAACCCACAGGGTGTAGCTGATCTGCCTGGTAAACTAGCATATAATCTCTAGTCCTTCTCAGGTACTTTAATATATGCTTTACCATAGTCCAATGTCCCTGTCCTGGATTACTCTGATATCTGCTAACCATGCTCACGACAAAGAAGATATCCGACCTCGTACACAACATAGTATAAGGAACCGCCTTCATCTCTTCTATCTCCTTTGATGTTATAGGACACATCTCTTTAGATAGAGGCACTCCATGCCTAAAAGGTAGAAAATCTTTCTTGGGGTCTTGCATGCTAAAACGAGCCAGGATAGTGTTAATGTATGAAGCTTGAGACAAGCACAACATCCTTTTCTTGCGATCCCTTATAACCTTGATCCCAAGGATGTGCCCCGCTTCTTGCAAGTCCTTCATATCAAACTGTTTGGATAACCATACCCTTACGTCTGATAACACTTTGACATTATTGCCAATGAGCAAAATGCCATCTATGTATAGTACAAGAAATACCACTACGTTTCCGTCATATCTCTTGTATACACAAGACTCATCCGAACTTTGAATGAATCCATATGACTGGATTACCTCATCAAAGCGGATGTTCCAAGATCTAGAAGCTTGCTTTAATCCATAAATTGACTGATTAAGCTTACACACAAGATTCTCTTTGCCCTTTGCAATGAATCCCTCTAGCTGCTGCATATAGATGTTTTCCTCAAGACTTTCGTTAAGGAAAGCTGTCTTGACAACCATTTTCCAAACCTCATAGTCCATATGAGCAGCAATAGACAAGAGAATCCGGATAGACTTAAGCATGACTACCAACGAAAAGGTCTCCTCATAATCGATACCCTCTTTCTGAGTATACCCTTTTACAACAAGCCTTGCATTGAAGGTCTCAACCTTCCCGTCTACTCCTCTCTTTCTTTTGTAGACCACTTGCATCCAATGGCTTTTATACCATTGGGTGGTTCTATCAGCTCCCAGACCTGATTAGAATCCATAGACTCTATCTCTGACTTCATTGACTTTTGCCAAGATACAACATATTTATCTTGGAGTGCCTCGTCATATGTCCAAGGACTAGGTTCATACTCGCCAAGGACCAAGTCCATAGACTCTCCCAAGAACATGAATCTCTCAGGCTGCCTAACAACCCTCCCAGTACGACGAGGTGCACCTGTGTATCTTCTGTGACATGTGGTGCAGTAACTTGTGGTACGTCCTCTTATACCATTGGTACTGAAGTAGGGACTTCCCCTACCAATTCTTCTAGAACAATTTTACTCATGGGCTTGTGGTCCATCACATAGTCTTCCTCTAAAAATCTGGCGTTCATGCTAACGATCACCCTCTGATCTTTAGGACTATAGAATAGACCACCTTTCGTTCCTTTAGGATAGCCTACGAATAAGCGCACTTCTATACGAGATTCCAACTTATCATCATCTCCCTTCAGCATATGTGCTGGACTACCCCAAATCCGAATATGTCTCAGACTAGGCTTTCGCCCAGTCCACAATTCTGTGGGCGTAGAGGGTACTGATTTAGATGCTACCAAGATTAGAATGTACGCTGCCGTTTCTAGAGCATATCCCCAGAACAAATCTGGCAACTTAGAGTAACTCATCATCGACCTTACCATTTCCATAAGAGTCTTATTCCTTCGCTCCGTCACACCATTCTACTGGGGTGTGCCAGGTCCGGACAATTGAGATTGAATCCCAGTCTCTGATAAGTAACTTCTAAACTCTCTCAAGAGGTACTCACCATCACGATTAGACCGTAATGTCTTGATACTTTTACCTTGACGTTTCTCCACATCAGCCTTGAATTCTTTGAACTTGTCAAAGCATTTAGACTTGCGGCGCATCAATTAAATGTATCCATACCATGAATAATCGTATATAAAAGAGACAAAATATTCAAAGCCACCTCTAGCCTGAATAGACATAGGACCACACAAATCTGAATGAACCAACTCCAACACATCTTTGGCTCTATACCCCTTGGCCTTAAAAGGCCTCTTGGTCATTTTACCTTCCAAGCAAGATTAGCAGGTTGGGAAATCTTCCACCACTAATGTACTCAAAGGTCCATCAGCTATCAACCTTTGAATTCTACTTAGGTTAATATGACCAAGTCTTAGATGCCAAAGATATGTTTGGTCCATCTTCGATGGTTCTTTTCTCTTATTAGATTTAGAAGACAAGTTATTTATTTCTATTTGCATTGTTGGAGTTTTGGATTTATGAGTATACAAATTGCCAATCAAAGTACCAGAACAAATAATCTCCCTATTTCTTTTTATAACAACCTTGTCATTAAAAGAAACAGAATATTCATTCAAAAATAATTTAGAAACTGAAATTAAATTCTTTCTAAAAGTAGGTACATAAAGATAATTTCTTAAAACCAAAATTTTATTCTTATCAAATGATAAATAAACATCTCCCACTGCAATAGCCGCCACCTCGGTAGCATTGCCCATGTAGACAGTAATCTCTCCCTCAGCTAGTCGTCTGGTTTCCTGGAACCCCAGTAAAGTATTGCAGACATGATCAGTGGCTCTCGTATCTACACACCAGTTACCGGTAGATAACACCGCTAAACATGTTTCAACGACCAAAGAAAATTATTTACCTTTGTTCTCCTTTCGGCGAGGACAGTCTGCCTTCTAATGTCCAGTCTGCTTGCAAGGAAAGCACTTGCCTTTTGGCTTTTTCACTCCAACCTGAGGTCCCTGAGGTCCAGCCACCTTCTTTGCTACACTTTGTTTCTTCTTCTTCTTGCCTTTCGACTTAGAAGTAGAAACCCTTTGAGCAACAAAATCTTTAGCACTCTGACGAAAAAGCCCTTCTGCTGCCCGGAGTTCTGCCAGGAGTTCCGCCAATGAATACAACCTCTTATTCATGTTGTAGTTCAAGCGAAACTGCTCAAAACTCCTAGGTAGAGACTGTAGAATGATATCGACCTGGGATTCCCCATCGATCATAGCTCCAAGGACTTCCATGTCATTCAAATGAGCTATCATCTTGAGAACATGATCCCTCATGGGTGTTCCCTCAATCATGGTGGTCATCATCAAGTTTCTCATAGCCTCCTGCCTAGCAGCCTGATTCTGGTGTTCGAAGAGTTCCTTGAGATTGATCATAATGTCATAGGTAGTAAGAAAAGCCTAATGCTGATGTTGCAGTACATTTGACATAGAAGCCAAAATGTAACACCGCACCATCTCATCTACCTTAACCCACTTCCTATAACTCTCTCTTTCCCCTTCACTAGAACTATCAGTAGGCAGAGGAGGGCATTCCTTAAAAAGTACAAATTTGTACTCTTTTACAGTTAAGACAATATCCAGGTTGCATTTCCAATCAACATAATTAGGGTCAGTAAGTTTATTTTCTTTTAAAATCAAGTCCAGTGGGTTGAGAGTCATTTTGAAAATGTCCCTAAGAATCACAAAGATCAAAATATTAGATTTCAAAAATTTATTGATTCCTCAAAAAATAAAAAAATTTTAAAATCAACCAACACCTCAAAACACCGAGAATATTGTATGCCACGATAGTGTGGACGTATACAAAATTCTACATTTGTAAGAGGAGGTTTTACCCATTAATTTTTATTATCTTGTCAACCTTACTTTTGACAAATAAAATTAATAGTTGGTTCCTCTTTAGCCCTACAAATAATAGCAGTGACTCCGATGGGGAGGATACTATTATTTACATCTAAGTGTTTACCATTGCCTGGTACCTAGGCAATTACATAAGATTATGTCCCTTCTGATGGGGAAGAGCACACGCTCCTTAAATAATTTCCTATAACCCCTTTTGACCTAGATCTACAAAATAAACTCATCCGATATGGAGGAAGGCACTCAGAGCCAACACGCAAGTTTGATCGCATCACTAATCAAAATTGTAATGGGGGCCATGGGAATTAAAAAAAACCCTCTCCCACTTAGTTATTTACAATGAGGAATTATTCCTAGCAATCACAACATGTATATTAAAACAAAAGCAATAAATATGAAAAAAAAATATAATTTCCAACTATCATGGCCTTTTGTCTTCCAATACGCCTTCCGTCGTGTCGTCATCTCATCTCCTCCTTCTAGATCCATGCGCAAGCCATCATAGGAGCTCTGAGCCGAGATAAAAAATTATTTTTAATTTACATCCATTGATCCTATACTCCACGAAGGAGTGTACAAAAATCTAGATCAAAAGTAAACTAAAAATAAAGAGCGACTAAACAATGTCATATTTAATTACAAAAATTAAATACTAATCTAGCCTCGTCAACCCTGAGGATTCAAAAAAATATTACAATCACATCCAATCACATACACACATATGGCCATAATAGTGGATCTTATGCCTGCAACAAAAAGTTAGCCTACGCACATCCTACTATTGTCTGACATAAAATATAAGATTAAATTGCATGAAAGTAACCGAATCCAAACACACAAAATCGGAAACTTGTGCTCTGATACCAATTGTTGGGTTTTAGGCCCTTGGATGGTGCACATGGAATCTATCCGTTGTCGTGCCTCCAGATTAAAATTTCATTAATTGAAATTAATCCAAACACATACGAAACTTCCAAGCGAACATTTCGTTGTCGTGCAAATGACTTGAGCGATCGCTTGAACAAACTTGTTGTTCAAGCAATTCGACTCCTCTAGTCGGTTAATCGCGGAAAAGACAACGACGTAAAATCGCCGGTTTTTGTGTTTTACAATCGGGGTCATAATTAATGAATAATTAACAACAACGAGGAAAGATAAAGAACAAGAACGAATAAGATAAATTCATACCTCTTGATCTTCTATTGTACGACCTCCCTCTTCTTGGACGTCGTGTGGGCGATGATCTCCCAAGAATTGAAGCCTCCTAGACCGCACTTCACTTTCTCTCTTGCTTGCGCTAATCCACAAAGGAAGAAGAAGCTTTCTTCCTTTCCTTTGTGCCGTCGGCCACCACCTCTTCCTCTCCTTCTTGTTGCGCCGCCGACCACCACCTCCACGGATGAAGATCCTTGCCGGCCACCAAGGAGAATTCTCCTTCCCTTGCTAAAGCCGGCCACCAAAGGAAACAAAGGGGGAGGCATCTCCCTTTGTGCACTGCCCAACCCTAAACCCTAGGGTTTTGTCGCCGGCCAAGAGGGAAGAAGAGAGGAGGAGGGAAAACCAAGAGATTAAACCAAAGAGTTATAAAACCAAAAGAAGTTATATTTTGGGTCTAGGCTTCATGAGTTATTTATATGCTACAATACGGACTATGAGGAGGAGTTGGTTCTTGTCCACCTAACGGATTTTTTAGCCACAAAAAATTTTAACCACAAAAATTTTTAGCCAAAAAACCGGATCCGTTAATAATGATCCAATCCACTAAAGGATCATTATTGAATTACCTCACCAACTCTCATAATAAAATATGGGCTCCAATATATTATTTGTACAAAATTCTCCCCGTGTTTAAGATATCGCATGCCCGTTAATTAATTAATTAATCTGGAAATTAATTAATTAACTTCTAACTCCATGAGTAGTACCACTCAACCTTATTATCATGCCAGACCAAGTCCACCTGCAGGGTTTACATGATAAACTTTATGAGCTCCTCAAGGGGACATCATCATCCTAAAATAGGACACGGTTTCCTCCTATAATCAACGGCACACCATGCAAATAATTCTATTTCCCAATTTACCCAGCCTATTGATTTAATGAATAAATCTCGCCCACTGGTAAATCAAAGAAATAAATACTAAGTACATGTGCCTGTTATTATATCGGGATTAAGAGCATGTACAAAATAATATCTTGAGGTCTAATTTAATTATATAGTCAGTATAAATTAAATCACCTCAAAGTTGTGTTGGTGCAAGATGCATCAGTGATGTCCTCCTCTAAGTGATTTAATGTTTGACAATATGCTTAAGTCAGTGATACATTGAACAAGGGAAGGGTAAGTCAAGAGAGGAGTACCAAAGTGAACCAAAGTCCTAGTTAACCTAGGCATGAAGTCCTGGTTCGAAGAATTGGGCACTAAGTCTGGGTCATGGATTGGGTACTAAGTCCTTACCAAGGGTTGGACATGAAGACCTGGTTCGAGGAATTGGGTACTAAGTCCTGGCCGAGGGTTGGGCACCGAAGACTTGGTTCAGGGAATTGGGCACGAAGTCCTGGCCGAGGGTTGGGCACCTAAGTCCTGGACCTAGGGTTTGGGCACGAAGTCTTGGTCCGAGCGATTGAGCAGCGTAGCTGAGCGATGACTAAGGACAGAAGTAGAGACAGGTCGAGGGTTGGACGTCTTGAGATCCGAGAGTATGGAAGGCTAAGCAAATGTAAACAAAAGTCCACCCGAATGGACTGGGTGGCAACCATCTCCTGAAAGGAGTAGGTGAAATGATCATTCCCTGTGGTGGGAGGTGTCGGTTCAACCTAGGGTTTCGAGGAGACCTAAAGTCAGAACCATCTCCTTAAGGTTAAGATTATCTACTTGTTTGCTTTGTATTTATCTATCTTGCAGGTACCTAGAATGGAAGACAAAGCAGGCAAACAACACACCACGCGGCTGGAAGCCAATTTGCTAGGGGCCCCCATCATGTAGGGCGCCTCAATGAAAGGAGGCAAACCAGGCTCTTCATTCAGGCGCCCCCATCATGTATGGCTCCTCAATCAAAGGAGGCAAACCAGGCTCTTCATTCAAGCGCCCCCTATGTTACAGGCACCCTGGTTGAAAGCTATATATGCTGCTGCGAGTTCGAAGCAGAGATAAGCTTTGACCAAGTTCAATGAGTCGCCTGGGAGGTCCAGGGCACCTTGGTCAAGAGGTTTATCTACTGCAGCTAGTTTGGCACGGAGATAAACTTTGACCAAGCCCTTTGAGGCGCCCTAGTGATCGCAGGCGCCCTAATGAAGACTATAAAAGGGGCTTCGACCCCTTAGCTCAAGACACGACTTCTAAGATCATTCTGAGCCTTCTGACTGATGACAAAGCACTAACAGCGAAGCTCTGTGACCAAGGAAGTGCACGACACTTCAGAGTTCCAGATCGGGCGTGTCTTCAACTTCTGTTTGGTTTGAATTTTACAATTCCGCACTTATTTTCATATATTTTGATTGTAATTTCTGCACTGTAAGACGAGTTTATCCGCCTCCATAAAGTTCGGAAAGGAGATCATTAGTGGACGGGCATTCCCATGCTTAGGCCTTGGATGTACTGACCCTGGGGGGTTAGGAACCAAGTAAAAAATCCCGCGTGCGTTGTGTTGTTCTTTTTCTTTTCCGTTGTGCTACAATCTTTGTGTCTAGATCCAAAAGAAAAGTTTTACGAAATTTTTGAAGGTTTTTTTTTACGGTTGATATTCACCCCCCCCCCTCTATCAACGGCACCGGTCCTACAACTGGTATCAGAGCCAGACCGCTCTTCACCGGACTGACCGTCGATGGAGCAAAGATGCCAGGAGTTGAGGGGGAGCCCAGGGGTGAATCAGGTATATTTTATTTTAAATGTCTGATTTTAAATTTCATATTACATGCTTTAAATGCAAGGAGAGAGGGCACTATAAAAATCAGTGCCCTACTCGTAAGATTCGGTTTACCCCACCGGAAGTAAAGGAGGCACTAGCGCCCCGGAGTCCGGTGGGATAAAAGTCACGTACGATGCTTTAAATGTTCGGCAAAGGTACGCAAAATTTACATTCTGAAAAATTTTCAAATTCCTGCACTGCCATATGATAAGTTAGGAAATTTTTCTGAAAAATTAAATTCACTGCATAGTCAAATTAATATTTTACATGCCCAATTAGAAGATATAGATATTGCTAAAATGTCAGAAATTAATTGTTTAATCCTGAATGTAAATTCAGTGATCTTTAAAATTAATTCTGATAATATTGAAATTAAATCTGATAATTTTTCTAATAATATTAAAATCAAATCTAATAATTTCTCTGATAATATTAAAATTAAATCTGATAATTTTTCTAATAATATTGAAATCAAATCTAATAATTTTAAGTATAACCTTGAAATTAAATTTGAATTTCTTAAGGATAATCCTGAAGTTAAATTTGAAATTCTTAAGGATAATCCTAAAATTATTTTTGAAATTCTTAAGGATAATCCTGAAATTAACAATGAAATTATTGAGGATAATTTTGAAATTCTTAAGGATAATTCTAAGTATATTTCTGAGGATAGTAGAGATAAAATCTTCTTAGATGATAATTTAATTGTCAAAACTTTAGATAATATTGAAGATTATTACAAAACATTAACTAGTGGCCTAAATTACTTCACCTACTTTGAGAATATTAAAAGATGTGATTTTGAGGATGAGGAGGAAAATGAACTTTCTGAGATCAAGGCCATAGTTAATAAAATTCACAAAAAGTCAAAAAAATCAAAAGTTTAAAAAAACTTGAAAAATTAGACAAAACTGAAATAGTAAATGAATCAGAAATTTTCAAAATAAAGAAAATGATAAAATTAAACCCATAATTATTAATTAATCATTTTAACCTTAATTATTCCAACCTTAATTACATATTAATTAATTAAACTTCAATTAAATTATTTCTTAATCTAATTAAATATTAATTAATTAAACTTCAATTAATTAATTATTAATCTAATTAAATCTTAATTAATTCAACCTCAATCAATTAATTCTTAATCTAATTAAACATTCTTAATCTAATTAAATCATAATTAATTCAACTTCAATCAATTAATTCTTAATCTAATTAAACATTCTTAATCTAATTAAATCTTAATTAATTCAACCTCAATCAATTAATTCTTAATCTAATTAAACATTCCTAATCTAATTAAATCATAATTAATTCAACTTCAATCAATTAATTCTTAATCTAATTAAACATTCTTAATCTAATTAAATCTTAATTAATTCAACCTCAATCAATTAATTCTTAATCTTATTAAACATTCTTAATCTAATTAAATCGTAATTAATTCAACTTCAATTAATTAATTCTTAATCTAATTAAATCTTAAGTAATCACTTCTTAATCAATTTTAATTAAATCTTGATTAAATCAACTTAAATCCAATTAATTCTTAATTAACTTAATTAATTCTTAATTTTTATCTCTAATTAAATCTTAATAACTTAAACTCGAACTAAATAAAATCTTACCCAAACCACAATAATTAATTTAATAAAATTAAATATTTCAAAGTGGGATGACATATTCGCGGGTTCGACATGTATCAAATCAGGAATTTGATACATTAATAGAAACTTAAGTAAAACATCTCGAATTGTTTGATTCATACATAACTACCATGCCATGCATCTGCTATGTTTTTTTAATATATGTCATGCCATTCATATTTAATTTTATGCATGATTTAGAACGACTATAGGAAAAAGACTAGTTGAAACTTGAACAACCTAGTATTAGGTGGAGATGAGATGATAGTACGTTAGGGAAGCCGTCAGGTGGAACTAGCCGAAGCTACAGATCCAAAACCTAAGCTAGTTAGACCAAAATTTTTCAAGAAGTAATTTGAAAATGAATTTTCGATAAAAGGCTTTGTCAAGGAAAGGGTTGTTATTCAAATAAGGCTATGGTCAAAGAAGGTCTTTGTGCCTCGCCAAGACTTGGATGCCGATTACCAAAAATCAAATTCACTTTACTATTTGATAAATTTGAATCTAACACAAGTTTCAAATAAATCATAGATTTAACAATGAATTAAGAAAAATGATTCAAGCATCTCACAATGCACCCATAAGGCAACCATGCATGTTGTATTAAGACACCTAGAATGGGAGAGATGTTAAAGACTAATAAATTAAAAAATATTTTTCAAAATTGTTAGAATATTTTTCTAAAAATATATTTTCAAAATAGTGCTTCAACATAATAATGTTTTTATAGAATTCATGCTTGTTTGATTGATTATATATGATAGATTTTCAAAAATTATATTCCTTTAAAAAATTGTTTGACCTACACAATTAGATACAAGCCTCTTAGGTCAACACTAAAGTCCCTTAAGACACTTAGATAGAGTCAAACGGTGTTGGATACAAGGGGAGTGTTTTAAAATCTTTTAAAATGTTTATTTTTAAAAAATGTGCTTTAAATACTATCACTTATGGTTTTCAAAAACTATACTTTAAATACTATTACTTATATGTTTCGAAAACTATGCCTGACAAATTACCTTCATTTCAAAATATGTTTCGAAATTTCAAAATACATTCTAAAAATTGTGCCTATGTCTCATTTGATTTTGATAAACCCTAAAAATACAAAGGAAGGTCCACTTCATGATCTACAAGGAGTCCTAGGATGTGTCAAATTTAGGGGGAGTTTGAGTCAAAAGAAAACTCTCTAACAAGTATTTTCTTTGACAATTACTTTTTTGGTATTATTAGATAACTCTTTGGTCTGAACCAAACCATAAGGACTCAGAAGAAGAGCACTTGTGGTCAACAAGTTGTTGGTGCAGGAAGCACCATATCGAACCTTATTTAGATATTGGCAAAGGATTCAAAGTTAAGTATTATTTGTGATCTAACGATGTTACTTAAGTGTTCAGGAAAAGTCCTAGGAACACTAAGCACGAAGTCCTGGTTCTATGAATTGGGCAATAAGTCCTAGCCGCGGGTTGGGCAACTAAGTCCTGGTCGTGGACTGGGCACTAAGACCTGGCCGAGGGCTGGGCACCGAAGACCTGGTTCAAGGAATTGGGCACTAAGTCCTGGCCAAGGGCTAGGCACCGAAAGAACAAGAGTCGCATCCAATGCTTCAAGTGCTAGGAGTTTGGGCATTACAAAGATGAATGCACAAATAGAAGAGCCAAAGATCCAGGACAATCTACCATGATGGGTAACTTTTGTTTATATGAAAATCCACTCTTTACAATGAATGCTGATAGTTTACTTAATCACTCTTCGTCAGATTTAGATATGGACACATGCCTAAATAACTTAATTAAATCATGTATAGTAATAAACTCAAATTTCAGAAAGTTAAAACAAGAAAATGAGACTTGGAAAATTAAATTTGATATACTAGAAAAATTAATTAATAATCTTGCTAACTTAGAAAATCCAGAAATTTCTCCTCAATATGACTTTACTTGAAGTTTTTTGGCTATTCATAGGACTAGAAATAGTTAGATAAGGACCTGATTAATTGAAACTTGAACAACCTAGTATTATGACAAGGTTTGATGATAGTACGTTAGGGAAGCCTAACTAAGGAATCAAATAGGGTAAGGAGTACTCTATTTGGTCTTTTTAGTCTGGTGGAACTAGCCGAAGCTACCTCTCTGAATCCTAAGCTAGTTAGACCAGAGTGTCTCAAACAATAATTTGAAATGATCTTTCTTTAAAAGGCTTTGTCTAGAAAAGGGTTGTTGATCCAATAAGGCTACGGCCAAAGAAGGCCTCAGTGCCTCGCCAAGACCAGGAAACCAATTATCGAAACTGACCTTTAAATTATTATTTGGTAAACTTGAATCTAACACAAGCTAATTAAATCATAGTATTAACATAAAATCAAAGATAAAATTAATGCATCCCTCAAAACAGTTAAGGATATCCTATTTTGTCACTTAGAAATGGGTGAGATGCTTAGGACCTAAAAGTTTAGTCCAACCCAACCAACCTTACAAACTGAATTGATTTCAATTTTCAAAATTCAAATTTAATTCAACTGAATAACTTTCAAAATTCAAATTTAATTCAACTGAACAACTTTCAAAATTCAAATTTAATTCAACTGAACAACTTTCAAAATTCAAACTTAATTCAACTGAACAACTTTCAAAAATCAAATTTAATTCAACTGAACAACTTTCAAAATTCAAATTTAACTCAACTGAATAACTTTCAAAATTCAAATTTAACTCAACTGAACAACTTCAAAACTCAAATTTAACCCTCTAAATTAATTTTAAAATCCTCAAAAATCCAATTTAACTTTTAAACTAAGAGTTAATGTTTCAAATCAATGTACCTAAAATTAGGTCTCTTTTGGTCACTTACCTGAAATTTATTTCTTAACATTTATTTCTTTCCTCTGCTATTATACAAACATTTCTTTCAGACAATCAATTTATTCTTGAAAAATAAGCATGGCAAAAAGTCACCTTGGGGATTACTTAAGATATTTTTAAGAAAAATGTCTGCAGTCCGGGCTCTGATATGTATATTTTTTTTCAACTTAAGTTTTTTTTGCATAAAAAAACCTTCGATTTTTCACTTAGAAATTATTTTAAATATAGAATTTCTACTTTCCGGATCTTTATATTAATTTTTTCTTAAAAAAGAAATAGAAAGAGAAGAATTTGAATTTGTTTTTCAAATCATTAAAACAAAGTAGTTTTAAACTTAGTTTTTTTAATCAAACCCTATGACTCAGAGGAGATGTACTTCATGATCCACAAGGACTCCTAGGATGTGTCAAATTTAGGGGGAGCCTAAACCAAAAAGAAGTTACTTCGAACAAATAGTTTTTTTTTAATTATTAGATAGTTCTTATAATTTGAATCAAACCTTAAGACTCAGAGGAAGAGTACTTGTAGTCAACAAGTTTCCTAGGACTGGGTCAAATTTAGGGAGAGGTCAAATTAAAAGAATCATTTAATAACAAAATAATCTGTTTATATGCACTATATTTTTAAATCCTATTGAAATCATAATTTTTTTACTACCATTTTAATCATACTTTTACTTTCAAAAACTTGCTATTTTTTTTTTTGAAAATAATATTTACTTGAGTCTAAAGAATTTTTAGGACACATAGGAAAATGTTCTTGTAGTTAACAAGGTTTCCTAGGATTGTTTCAGACTGGAAAGGAAACTAAACCAAGTAATATTATGATTTCAAATATCCTTCAAAAGTTAATAATATTTCTCAAGTACTCAGAATTTCTTAAAATATTTTCAGAGAAAGAATACTTAGTTTCTTTCAGGTGCTTAAATATCTTCAAAGATACTGCTCTTAAGAAAACTCTTTCAAAAGTCTTTCTACTTAAGAAATATTTTATTTTTTTTGGTGGTTAAATATTCTGAACCTAAATTTATTGAGTAAATATTTTAAGTTTTTTTTTACTCAATAGAAATGTCAAACTGTTCTTTGGCATTAATTCTTACTTAAATTAGTAATTTTGAAATGTAAACATTTTTTTAAAATTGTCTTATGATTTTGTAAAACTAATAGGCTCTGATACACATTTTCTTTCAAAATATATTCAAAAGTTCGTTATTAATATATGGCCAAGGGGGAGAGTAGAAAAAGTGAAATTAACAATTAAATTCTTTCTTAAATTTTTCCCCTTCTTCAGAAAGTTTATCTTAGAAGCTCTCAAGAATATTTTCACCTTAACCTAAAGTTTTTTTGGAATGTCCTTTGTGATACTCAGAAAAGTTTGTTTCAAAATATTATGTCAAACTGAACATATGATTATTTCGAAAGGTTAATTTGCATGTTTTGTTTCAATGGGAAAATTTAATATCATGGGGGAGCTTAGTGCAATGTTTTAATTTTGCAAGTTTTTTTAATTGGAAATGTTCTAAAACATAAGGAGAGAAAGGAAAGCTCAAAATCAAAATTTTTCAAAAGCTTTCTCTTATTCAAAAAGCAAAGTTGAATTTCTAAGTGTGCTTTCAAAAATCTCTAAGAGCATCTTTTTGCAAATATTTCTATGTAGAATTTTCCTTAGTAAACAAAGTTTGTCTGAGCAAAAATTAGGTGGAATTATTTTTGGCAAATGTTTCTAAGTAAAATTTCTCTTAATGAACAATTTTTTTGCAAAAACTTGTCTAAAAATCTGTTAAATTTTTAACATGTTCTATTTGCACAAAATATTTTCCAAGCAAATGTTTCTAAATGTTCAAAAGTTGAAATTTTTTAGGAAAAGTTGTTTGGCTAAGTAAAATGTTCTTTGAAAATTTTCTTCAAGTTGAAATTTTAAATAAAAAATTATTTTTGTTTTACAAAGCCTTTGATAAATAAAGGTTTCTTCAAAATTTGGGCTTGCAAATTCTTAAGTGAAAAATTGTTCTTTTTGTACATGCAATGCTTTTGCTCTATTTTGAAAAACACTTAGTCAACAACGTAAAGCACTTAGAAGTTTTACAAAAACTGCATATCCTTGAATGTTTCAGGGGGAGAATGTTTAATTAAGGGGGAGCTTCATGCATTTTCATAACTTTTACCAACAAAGTAGTTTTTCAAAAGGGTTTTCTGGAAAAACTCAAAATTCCCTCTTAGATATTTTGTTCATCCATGAATATTATTTTTGATATATGTCAAAGGGGGAGAAAATGTCAAAGTTAAGTGCTTTATAACACAATTATTCAGGGTTGCAGGGGAAGTATGAGAAATAAATTTTTTTATGGCTCAAAACTGTAAAGTTTACTCTGCTCAAGAATGCTAAAAATCATTGGTTTTTTACTACATTTGTTTTAAACCCTACTCTGCTTAAAACTGCTAAAATTCATTGGGTTTTACCTTCTCATCATAAATGTTATAATTTTTTCCTTAACTTTGAATTGTGTTGCCATAAATCAAAAAGGAGGAGATTGTTGGTGCCGGAAGCACCATATCGAACCTTGTTTTGATATTGGTAAAGGGTTCAAAGTTAAGTATTATTTGTGAACTAACGACGTTACTTAAGTGTGCAGGAAAAGTCCTAGGAACACTAGGCACGAAGTCCTGGTTCTATGAATTGGGAAATAAGTCCTGGCCGCGGGCTGGGCAACTAAGTCCTGGTCGTGGACTGGGCAATAAGTCCTGGCCGCGGGCTGGGCAACTAAGTCCTGGTCATGGACTGGGCACTAAGACCTGGTCGAGGGCTGGGCACCGAAGACCTGGTTCGAGGAATTGGGCACTAAGATCTGACCAAGGGTTGGGCACCGAAGACCTGGTGAGTAAAGCTGGGCACTAAGTTCTGGTCACGAATTGGGCACAAAGACCTGGTGAGTAAAGCTGGGCAAAAGTCCAACCGGAGGAGCCGGTTGGCAAAAAGGTAAATTCTCCTGAGAGGAGTAGGTGAGGATGCGTTCCCCGTAGAGGGAACATTAGTAGTCGGTTCGACTTAGGGTTCCATTTGGGAGACCCAAAGTCAGAACCAAGACAGCTACGACTATAACTATTGCTTATTATATTTTTGGGACTAACCTAAGTTGCAGGGTCGATGGACTGATCGTCTGCAAGTGAAGGTGCTTCACTGGGCCTAGGCGCCCGAATGGAGACAAGCGCCTGTATGATTACAGACGCCCAAGAGTGAAGGCAAAACCCAAAACATAGCTGCGAAGCCACTGAACCAAGGCGGATTAGGCGCCCGTGAGGTCACGGGCGACCCCATCAGCTCAGGCGCCCAAGTGGGGAGGATATGCGCTGACCGAGCCCGCGGATAAGGATTCGTGGATCGAAGGGCACATGTCAGGCGCCCCCAATGGATCAGGCGCCCGCTTGAGCACTATAAAAGCGGCTCGACTCCATGGCATCAACAACACATTTTCTCAAAGCTCCAAAGCTTTTCATTCAAGCGCTATGCCCATTAAACTCCGACTTCGAGATCCAGCGCCAACGACGACCCTCTGCACCGAAATACGATCCATATCGGGCGTCAGTAACGAAAAGTGTAGAAATTTCAATTTTCTGAAATACTGTAGAACTTAATTTGTAAATCCTTTTTGCGCGATTATAGTATTGCCCAAAGTAAACGGTTAAGGACCATGATCCTTGGAGTAGGAGCCGACCGCGACTCCGAACCAAGTAAAAATTGACTTGTGTTCCTGTGTGATTTATTTATTTCCGCTGCGTATCTACTCTTTTTAATCTGAAAAGTTTTAATGATATTCACCCCCTCTATCATTTCTCTCGATGCAACAGTTGTTAGGGCTAAGAGCTCAAGGGGGAGCTCTAGAAGCCTTTGGGGTCATGGTAAATGGATCTCAAGAGGTTTTCTCCTAGGAAAGTAAACGAGATGTGCCAAAAAGGGTTGGAAGACTTGGGTAAGTCTTAATCCTAGAAAATTGGCAAACCAAAAGGGAATTTACGGAGAAAAAGGTGAAAATAGGCTTATATTGGGTAAAATTAGGTTTTAATGTGTGAAAACCATATAATTTAGTGCTAGAAATGTATCATGGTCATGTGTTAGAAGATATACCAAGGAAAGGCCACAATTAAGACTTTTGGGATAAGTTTAAATGATACATTTTAGGAGAAGTTGAGTTTCGTACCAATATTGGGATATGGAGTACATTTATTTGGAAATATATTTTTCCCAAGTAGATATAGGCTTCACAAATCTCCCTACAAAATTTCAAATTTTTCGGAGATTTGTAGAATTATTTAGGTATTTCTGAAATTGGACTGAAAATCTAAAATTCAGGTATCAGTCGACTGATCTCAGCCCAGAAACTCTTTGTAAGTTTTTACAGTCGACTGCCCCATGGCCAGTCGAATGATTCATTAAGGATAGAGAGAAATGACATATCGGATAATAGGAGATGGTCTTAAAATTAAATCATTGATTGTACTCCTTGAACAACGGTTTGCCTTATTGGTTAATGGTGATTATATGAAATGAGGTCATATGAATAATTCAAGAAAGATTGATAAGTGGATATTTATCTAGGGTTAAGAGACAAGATGAAGGAGGTTTTTATCATATCAAGGACAGATAAGTAAAAGGAAAATTGAGGACAATTCCATGTGCCAAATTATAATGTTAAGCCTTAGCAAACATATGGAATTCTAGATGGATTTGAAAATTGATACAAAATGCCAATCTTTTGAGAAAATTAGAAGTTATACCAAATGTCAAGCACACTTGATATTTTCATGGAATCATATTTTTCTAGGATAGAGTATATCCTAGTAAATGTGCTTGCAAACTTTTTAGAGTTCTTTTTGGCACTAATGGAAAGGTTGCTTGGGGCAATTCTTTGATAGTGTCAAAGGGGGAAGAATTTGGAAGTTAGGTTAGGTAGAACTTAACTTGAGTTTATGGTGTTAAGTTGGGTAGAACTTCACCTAGGTAAATTGAAAATTGGGAGAATGTATAGGTTAAGGGGGAGGTTGCCTCCTAGTTTGCCTTAATTTTTATAGGAAACTTTTGGGTTTTGTGTCAAACTTGGGAATGGTGATAGATACATTGTGGAATGTATTTTTCCCAAGTAGGTATGGGTACCACAAAATTCTCCACAAAATTTGGGAATTTTTGGAGAGTTGTGGAATTTCTGGCACATTTCTGAAATTGGCCAGAAAAACTGATTTTCAGAGTATCAGTCGACTGCCCTGGAGGGCAGTTGACTGGCCAGGACTGATTTGTGTATTAGCAGCTGGTTTAGTGCCCAAATGATGGAAAACGAGTGTATGGGGGGCTAGTACACTGTGTTTAGGATCATTGGGAATTCAAAGAATCAATAATTGGGATATTGTTGGGTCCTTTTTTATGTTAGGCAAAGGGGGAGCTTGGGAGAAGTTCTTAAAAAGCACTCCTTTGCTAGAAGCTAGAACCCCTAGGTTTAAGGGGAGCTAAGATTAAGGGGGAGCATGGTTGCTCCATTCTTGGCGTAAGGGGAACCTTGGAGAGGTTCTTAAAAAGCCTTTATAAGTCCAGTGTAGGGGGAGCTTGGGAGAAGTTTAAAAAACCCGTGAAAAGTCCTAACTTGGAGGGTTAGGTGTGAAAAGTCCTAACTTGGAGGGTTAGTTGTTGAAAAGTCTTAACTTGGAGGGTTAGGTGTGGGGAGCCTTGGGATAGGTTTTAAAAAGTCCGTTTCGGAAAATTCCTAACTTGGAGGGTTAGGTGTGGAATGCCTTGGGATAGGATCCATGTATGCATTGCATATGCATTGGCGGTGTAAGTCCAAGATGGAGTCTTGGCAGTGTAAGTCCAGTTGTTTGTTTTAGCATGATTTTTGCTATTTACTACTATTTATTTTCCCTAACTTAAACGTATTGTCAAACATCAAAAAGGGGGAGATTGTTGAGGCAATCTGTGGTTCGGAGTGACCAAGTGTTTTGATGTTTGGGCAAAGGATTTAAGTTAGGTCTCCCTTGTGTTCTTATATGTGTATGTTGAGTGTGCAGGTTGTACATGTTACACATATGGACTTGACTGGACGACCTCGGTACGGTGAAGGGTGGCATGGAGACAAGCTGGAAGCTTGTGTGCACCTGAGGGACCTTGGAGAGCAGGGACGATGAGCTGAGGGGTGCGGACTTCGTGGCATGCGTAAAGGATGGCATGGAGGCAAGCTGGAGGCTTGCGTGCATTCGAGGGACGGGAGCCGAAGATAATGAGGGCGCGAAGGCAATAGTCGAGGCTGCTGAGTGAGAAGTCAGTCGAGTCGTGAGGGTACGAGTGCTGTGTGATTGTACTCGGGAAGTCCTCGGGTTCAAGTGCGGAGTGAAATGTACTCGGGGAGTGTAACCCTAGGATTAGTAAGGGACCTGTCATCTGCCCTGGGAGCAGTCGACTGGTAAAAGCTGGTGAGCTGGCAGAATTTGAACGTTAGGGTGTTAACGGTCGAATTCTTAGTGGGGCAGTTGACTGCCCTGGGAGTAGTCGACTGCTAGCGAGGGTTTTCAGCCCGAGTTCTATTTAAAGGGAACTCGGTTTGGGCTGAGACTCTTGACGAAATAAGCTTGGTTAAGGCTTGTTAGTAGTCTCTTGAGTCCAGATCGTGTCAAGGTGCTGTGGCGAGGTTTCTCCACCCACAAGGAGCGACAAGGACTAGCCGGAGGCTATTCGGGGAGTGATCCACCGACGGATACTTGGATTAGTCACCCGTCCGGGGTGGATACCAAGTAAATCTGGTGTGTTAGCGTTGTTTGTTCTTTTTATTATTGTTTCCGCTGTGCAAATAACAACGCAGGTACAAGAAGAATCGAAGAAACGCTATTCATCCCCTCTAGTGTACGTAATCGATCCTAACAATTATGTGTATACTACAATATATGAATATGGCCCCCGTGGGCATGGCACGATTGGTAATGGCTCACTTGGGTGATCCCTCACTTCCCGGGTCCAATTTGGCACTTTTGCATCTCCCAACTCATACCGTTCATCAACCTAACTAATTGAGATATCAATGTGCATGAGTTCAACGTTAGAGTTTGATGATGAAGCTTAGTGCTTATTGATAGGAATAGCTCAGCGGGTTTCCTAAGCGAACACGGGGTTGAACATGAGAGACCTCTCCATGTTTACGGATTAAAAATTTAATCCAAATAGAGACCTATCTCCCAAACGACCAACTCACCATCATATCAATCGATTCAAGTTACAACATAGTCAATCTCAAAGATCGAGCATTGTAACTCGCCTAACCGATTGATCGCAGAAAAGACGACGAGCGCATCGTCGATTTTTGTGTTTAACTTCGGGGTCCATGATATAATTAATTATCAATATTAATTAGCAACAAATTAAACCATGATAATTAATACACATGCAATAACAAGAATATCACATGAAATAATAGAATAAAGAGGGAGACAAAGAGAGATTATACCATATTTTTTACCTCGCAGTCTTCTACCGTATGACTCTCCCCTCTTGGACGTCGTGTGGGCGACGATCTACCAAGACTCGGAGTCACCAAGAGCCGTCAATTAATCCTCCTTTCTCCTTTTCTTCAATGCACCAAGCAAAACCCTAGAAACTAGGGTTTGTGCCAGCCTTCACCACTACTCTCCTTGATGTGTCGGCGCCTATCCCTTCTCTAAGGGATCGCCGACCACAAGATGGTGGAAGGAAGATGAAAAAGACAATGAAGAAGAGGAAAAATTATCCCCTTCTTTCTTTGAACCCGCGCTAGCCACCTTCTCCTTCATCTCTATTGCCGCCGGCCAACCAAGAAGAAGAAGAGTTTTCGTCTTCACCGCCGGCGATCATCACCATGGATTCCGGCTGCGTGCACCCTGATGGAGAGCTGAGGATGAGAAGACAAGGGAAGAAGAAGAAGATCTTCTCTTCCTCCCTCCCTACCGAGCATCCACCTCCTCCAATCGCTGGCGCCGAAACCTCCAAGGAGCTTGTATTCTCTCCACCTGCCACCAGCCACCCTCCCTCTTCACTTGTTGCCGTGCGCCACAAAGAAGGAAGCAATTCATTTTTGTCTAGTGTCGTCCACAAACAAGAGAGGGAGAGGAAAAGAGAGGAAGAAGAAAACCTAGGGTTTTCTCCTTCTACTCACGTCGTGACCTAGGAGAGAGAGAGAGAGAGAGAGAGAGAGAGAAGAGGCTTGGGTTCTTTTGGATGATCTCAAATTCTTTTGTTTCATGACTCGTATGGGGTATTTATAGGGCTATGATAGGGACCATGAGGAGGAGTTGGGTCTTGGCCGGCTAATGGATCCAAATCCGATCCATTAATAGAGATCCATTACACTAAAGGATCCCCATTGAACTTCCTCACCAATTACCATATTTTCATATGGGCTTCACCTATTATGAGCACATCCATCTCCCCGTGTTTAAGATATCGCGTGCCTATTGATTAATTTAAATTACTGACAATTTTAATTAATCAACCTCTAACTCCTTGACAAGTACCACTCATCCTTATCATCTTGTTGGACTATAGTCCACTTCCAAGATTTAACATGATGAACCTTATGAGCTCATCAAGAGGGCATCATCATCCCGACTCACCAAGACACGGATTTCGTCAATAATCAACGGCACTCCATGCAAATAATATTGTTTCGCAACTTACCGAGCCTATCGATTTAGCAGAATAAATCTCGCCCATTGGTAAGTCAAAGAAATAATAATTAAGAACATGTGCCCGTTATTATTTCGGGATTTAGAGCACATACTCCATAATATATCCGAGGTCTGATCCAATTATAAACGAATATGTACATTTGTTCATATTGTACCTTAGGCGAAACTTCTCAAAACTCTTTGGTAGAAATTGGAGGATGAGATCGACCTAGGTTTCCCTATCGATTTCTCCTCCAAGGATTTCCATCTCTTTCAGCCAAGCCATCATTTTGAGAACATGTTCCCTCACGGGCATACCCTCAATCATGATGGTCATTGTCAAGTTCTTCATGACCTCTTGCCTAGCGACCCGAGTATGATGTCCAAAGAGTTCATCGAGCTTGATGTTTTACTGGTAATGGAAGAAGCCTGATGTTGATGACTCTGAGTCTTATCGTTTGCTTCTAACCACTGCCTAAAATATTCCATCACTTCTTCACCATTAATCTCGCTAGGTTTCTCTGCATAGAACTCGACAAGATCACACTTGGATTCCTCGGCAGTTTCGACAATGTCCATGTTTAATTCCCAATCATTATTATTACGGGCATTAAGTTGGTTTTCCCTTAGAATTAAATCAAGTAGGTCTAGATCCATTTTGAAAACACCTGAGAATCACAACAATCACACACTTTGAATTTCGAAAATAAATTGATTCCTCAAACAATAAATTTCAAAATCAACCAACACCTCAAAACATCGAGAATTTCATATGCCACAATGACGTGGACGTATACGAATTCTACATTTGTAAGAGGAGGTTTTACCCATTAATTTTATTATCTTGTCAACCTAACTTTTTGACAAATAAAATTAATAGTTGGTCCTCTTCGGCCCTACAAACAATAGCAGCGACTCCGATGGGGGGGATACTATTTATTTGTATCTAAGTGTTTACCATTACATGATACTAAGAAAATTACCTCGGATTATCTGTCTTTCGATGGGGGAAAACAAACGCTCCTAAATAACCTCCTATAATCTTGTCTGACCCAGTGATCTACATAACAAGCTTATCCGATGGGGAGGAAGACACTCAGAGTCGACGCGCAAACTTATTCGCATAACTTGTCAAATTAGTAATGGAGGCCACGGGACCCTTAGGGTCCCTCTCCCACTTAGTTATTTGTAATGAGAAATTTTCACGCACAGACACAACAAACACATAATCCAACACAATAAATAAGAAAAATCCTAGATTTTTCCAACTATCATGGTCTTAGTTTCCAATGCGCCTCCAGTCGTGTCACCACCTCATCCACTCCTCCCTACACCATGCGCAAGCCTCCATGAAGGGATCTTCGAGCCGAGATGACTAGCTAATTATTTTCATCCATTGGTCCTATACTCTACGAAGGAGTGTACATATAATCTAGATCGAAAGTAAATAAAAGCTCGGCTAAACACGTGCCTTATTTAATTACAAAATTTAAATACCTATTTAGCATCGTCAATTTCGAGGATTCAATTAATTACAAAAATGCACAATCAATCACATATAACCATTATTTAAGCCATGATAAGTTGGAATCTAGTGCCTGCAACAAAGAGTTAGTCTACGCACATCCACATATCATCCAGCAAAAATAACATATATGATAATGTGCAAAAAAATTAACCGAATCCTAAACACACAGAATCGGAAACCTTAGCTCTGATACCAATTGATAGGAATAGCTCGGCGGGTTTCCTAAGCGACACGAGGTCGAACTTGAGAGACCTCTCCATGTCTACGGATTAAAAATTTAATCCGAATGGAGACCTATCTCCCAAATGACTGACTCGTCATCGTATCAATCGATTCGAGTTACAACATAGTCAATCTCAAATATCGAGCCTTGTAACTTACCTAATCGATTGATGTGGAAAAGACAACGGGTGGATCGCCAGTTTTTGTGTTTAACTTCGGGGTCCATGACATAATTAATTATCAATATTAATTAGCAACTAATTAAACCATGATAATTAATGCACACGCAATAACAAGAATAACACATGAAATAATAGAACAAAGAGGGAGCCAAAGAGAGATTATACCTCGTCTTTTACCTTGCAGTCTTCTACCGTATGACCCTCCCCTCTTGGATGTCGTTTGGGCGATGATCTACAAAGACTCGGAGTCACCAAGAGCCGCCAATTAATCCTCCTTTCTCCTTCTCTTCAATGCACCAAGCAAAACCCTAGAAACTAGGGGTTGCGACGACCTTCACCACCACTCTCCTTGATGGCGCCGATGCCTATCCCTTCTCTAAGGGATCGCCGGCCACAAGATGGCGGAAGGAAGATGAAGAAGACAATGAAGAAGAGGAAAACCTATCCCCTTCTTCCTTTGAACCCGTGCCAGCTACCTTCTCCTTCCTCTCTATTGCCGCCGGCCAACCAAGAAGAAGAAGAGTTTTCCTCTTCCCCACCGGCGATCGTCACCTTGGATTCCAGCTGCGCATGCCCTGATAGAGAGCTGAGGATGAGAAGACAAGGGAAGAAGAAGAAGATCTTCTCTTCCTCCCTCCCTACCGAGCTTCCACCTCCTCCAATCGCTGGCGCCGAAACCTCCAAGGAGCATGTATTCTCTCCACCTGCCGCCAGCCACCCTCCCTCTTCACCTGTTCTCGTACGCCACAAAGAAGGAAGCAATTCCTTCTTGTCTAGTGTCGTCCACAAACAAGAGTGGGAGATGAAAAGAGAGGAATAAGAAAACCTAGGGTTTTCTCCTTCTACTCACGCCGTGACCTAGGAGAGAGATAGAGATAGAGAGAGAGAGAGAGAGAGAACGGCTTGGGTTCTCTTGGATGATCTCAAATTCTTTTGTTTCATGACTCCTATGGGGTATTTATATGGCTACGATAGGGACCATGAGGAGGAGTTGGGTCTTGGCCGGCTAATGGATCCAAATTCGGTCCATTAATGGGATCCATTCCACTAAAGGATCTCCATTGAACTTCCTCACCAACCCCCATATTTCCATATGGGCTCCACTTATTATGAGCACATCTATCTTCCCGTGTTTAAGATATAGAATACCCGTTGATTAATTTAAATTACTGACAATTTTAAATTAATCAGTTGGGTCTTGGTCGGCTAATGGATCCAAATCTGATCCATTAATGGAGATCCATTCCACTAAAGGATCCCCATTGAACTTCCTCACCAACCCCTATATTTCCATATGAGCTCCATCTATTATGATCACATCCATCTTCCCGTGTTTAAGATATCGAATGCCCGTTAATTAATTTAAATTACTAAAAATTTTAATTAATCAACCTCTAACTCCTTGACTAGTACCACTTATCCTTATTATCATGTTGGACCATAGTCTACTTGCAAGATTTAACATGATGAACCTTATGAGCTCATCAAGGGGGCATCATCATCCCGACTCACCAAGATACGAATTTCGTCAATAATCAATGACACTCCATGCAAATAATATTATTTCCCAACTTACCGAGTCTATCGATTTAGCAGAATAAATCTCGTTCATTGGTAAGTCTAAGAAACAATAATTAAGTACATGTGCACGTTATTATTTTGGGATTTAGAGCATGTACTCCATAATATAATGGAGGTCTGATCCAATTATAAAGTCAGTGTAAATTCGATCACTTCTATTTTGGTCCTGCTCAATACACTCAAAGTGCACTAGTGTAATTTTATGGTTAAGACAAACCACACCTAATTACACTACAACCATCCTGATGGTTTATCCAACTTCATCTCGGTTGTGAGCCTCTACTTATACTCTGCAAGAAACTGATAACACGATCTTCTATGCGTCGCCATGCACCATGTTATCTACAATGCAAAGTATCATACATTTTGTGCATATACTAATATAAACATGCAACTCATGATTTTGTGATTCTCTTTCAAAACGTAGATCTTCTTATAGAAAAAGCAATGCTTTTAGTATATATCCTAACACTTATGAGCCTGACGATTTCAAGATCATATAACACTTTAGTGATAAAAGATGATTCGTTCGACCTCAGTGTTAGTAGTAGCCCTAGAACCAATTATATGATGATTGACTAGGGACTTTTTTGTATCATATTCTGTCATTAGTAAAGGCATGCTTGGTTATTATACTTACTTTATACTTGTGCCAAATAACTATATATAATAATGCCCTTGAGTAGTAGGTTCTTATCTACATTATATCGATTGGTTGAATCGATAGTGAGATAATGTAGAGAACACTACACTAAATCATTCCTAGTCAAGCATTAATATTGAAGGACAATATTAATGCATGGAGACTAGCATGTAGATCAATTGATGACTTGAGCTCACAAGTCATGGATATGTGATATCAAGTTGACACATGGGTATACATTAGAGAATGTGTACTGAATTGACCCGCCATGAGAAAGTTTCATAGATTGTCATATGAGTGCCATAAACATTCTCATGTAACTATTAGTGTGAATAGTCCTTAGACCTGAAGTCATTACGGTTCCCTACATGAGGAGTTATGTACTTTGGTATCCTCAAACATCACCCGTAATATGGTGGACTATAAAGACGATTACTGGGTATGTAATGAATTATGCGGAGGGATGTGAGTGATGTAGATGAGATCTATCCTTCCCATATGACGGGAGTGATATCTGTGGGCCCCTTGATCGAGTAGGACTACTAAAACGCATGACCATGCTCAAATGAGTCAATATGAGATATTGAGCTCATTTGTTTGAGTGAGTCTACTCGGGGATCAAGAAATACAAAGATTGATCGAGAATGACACAGTCTATGCCTCATTGGTCAATCTAGATATCAAGGATAGAAGGGCAAGGTCATACATTATCATAGTCACGGTAGTTAAGTCGGATCTCGACTTTTCTTGTTACTTGGGTAGCAATGATGCATTTCTAGATGCCGCTCATTACTTATGTGCCTAAAGCGGTTTAGGCGCATTGCCAACGTTATGAGAACCTATTAGGTCACACACTAAGGACATGATGTTTCGGGAGTTTAGGAGCTCGGGACAGGAGCTCGGGAGACTCGGGTCGGGAGCTCGGGTCAGGAGCTCAGGGACTTGGTCGGGGGCTCGGGCTGGGAGCTCGGGAGACTTGATCGGGAGCTCGAGTTGGGAGCTCGGCAGACTGGGTCGGGAGCTCGAGGACTTGCTCGACAGACTTGGTCGAGAGCCCGAGAGGCCCGGTCGGAATTGCAGGAGAAATTAATTAAAGTGTTTAATGAAGGAAAGAGAAAAGTCTCTCTTCATTGAATGAATAGAAGATGAAGAGTCATATGAGAAGATGTGCTCTTTATTGGCTTTAATGAATGGAAGCCAAAGAGACAAAAGTCTCTTCATATTCATAGGACGAGTATAAAAAGAGGGGCTAATCATTTTGAATGATAAGTGAGTTTTTCCCTTCTTTCCTTCCTCTGTTCTTCCTTTTTTGCCTCTTGGCCGAAACCCTTTTTGGATTCTTGGTAGTTTTGTGAACTACCTCAAGTTGCTAGCACAACTAAGATAGTTCTTCCCGAAGTTGAGAGATCATGTCCGTGTGGATACGCATAGAGGCATGGACGTTTGAACGTGCAAGAAATCCGGCGACACTTGGACGAGTGGGATAAACGTAAGGGTACGCTCGAAAGCTATACACTTTTGATAGATCTATTAGATAGATGAACTTCGTACGAATTTTTCTTTCGCATGGATCACTCGAGGGATCTTATTTTCGTTGCGTTTTGTATTTTTGATGCCGGGAGATGCCAACACTCAGCGCCTTCGTCAATCCGTTCTAAAGTCAACATGGAAGAGGTAAATCATAATGATTATTAGTCCGGATGAGTCACAAGTGAATGCTACTTTTGCAAATTTATGGAGTCACGGTGTACATATTTGGTGACGATGAGGAATTTAAGTCATTTTTACTCCAATGAAAATTACGAGGATAATTATAGAGAGGATGAATTTTTAAAATTTCCCATTCTTGTTAAAGTTTATATGGAAAGTTATATAGAAAAGATGAAAAATCAAATGGAAGATAAATGACTCTAATCTACTATTTTGGTTCCACAAGAAATTATATACAACTATAACTCCTTGTGAATCATATGCACAATAAAATGATGTGATTTTGAAACACTAGTAAGTCTTGCCAACATCACATTCACAAACATTGAATCTAATCATTGAGCCCCAAAATTGAAATTACACATATCGAGATCTCTATTGGTTAGGTTAATGAGCCAAAGCAAAAACGATTTAAAGAAGCTAAACTAGTTAAATGAGTCAATTGGGCTGAATGTGTAGGTCAATTTAGACAATCCAATCAAGCTAAATAAATAGACCAATCAAAAGTTAGCTTAACTCGAGATGATTAGATCAAGTTTGATAGTTTGAGATGAGTTATACTAATTATAAGAGGAGCTTTAACACAATAATAAATAAGTTGTTATACCGTATGACCTAAAGGTCATGAATTTAAATTGCAAAAATACTCTTTTATAAATTAGGATCTTGTAAATTAGGATAAAACTGTGTATAATAAATGCTTCTCCAAAACTCCTCATTCATGGAAGTTCCATATCTTTTTTACAATTTTTTAATCCTTTTTAATAAAGAGGCCCCTAGTTTCCATTCAATTTAGACCAAACCAAAATGATAAATGAGAGGAATCTCTCATCCACTTACTCTTACATTCTTTTAAAATATGTATTTGAGTAAATAATAACAAAGACAATACGTCCTCCCAATTCCTTATGCACGCACATAGACCCCACAAAGTCAATTAAAGTTAACTCCTATAACTGAGGTCACAAATTAAGAGCTCATGGTTATTGGTGGTAAAAAATGAATCGTTCGTCTCCAGTATCCTTGTCAATTCATCCGAGGGATAATATGGAAGAGATAAATCACGGAGACTATTAACCCGGATGCTGTGACCAGTGGATGGGGAGGATGGGCATACTGGCTTTGTCATGATTTGACTCCCAGATCTCTTGGTGGTAACACCCACGCACTAATCATCAGTCCATCCTGTGGGGACTAAAATTGGAATGGATAAACTTTTTATAGTGACTAGCCCCACCGCCGAAACGAACTCCTTTATCAAAAATCCCCTTCTGAGATTTCTGATTGATAAGAACATAATTATTGAAATAATATCACGTATATTATTGACAATAATATCTCAGTCAATAAATTTTAATCTTTAAGATGACTCAAATCCAAAACCTCAAACAATACATGTGTTTATGTTTAACATTTGGGATAAAACACTTTGACAAGAACTCATGGCTCTTGAACCATGAGAAGGAAGGCAGGGAGGGAATATCTAAGGCAGATTACATATCGTGGACCCCATGAACAGAAGGCACCATGTGCCAACACGTGGATCATTAACGCTTAAATGGATTGCGATTACATATCATTGCACTTAGTTTTCAAGTCGATTTCGGTAATGGAAAGCGGTCCCCTTTCAGCCACCGGAAGGTGAGATGGAGCCTCACTTGCCGTCAAGGCCATCTGTCTTAGTCCTACTCTTCTTCCTCTCCCGTCCACAAGCTGAGGCTCTCGATTGAATTAAGGGGTCGAATTACTCTAAGCGCGCACAAGGAGACAAGTATTTCAATTGATGTCGCGTTGTTTAAGTCCTTCTTCGAATTATATAAAGCACAATGAGACAAGTTGTAGGTATTGTGTCACTCATGAGGGCTTGCTTTATATATGCACAATTTAAGTTGTTGCTTATGTTGGTTTAGGACCACTAGATAGGTCAAGTCATACATGCTCAAACTATTTTTTTTATTTGATTTAATTAATCAAACGATATGATAAATAAAATGATTTGATGTGTACAGGGGCCAAGGGGACGGATCCAAGAAAACAGAGATGGACGGTTAGACTTTTAGGTGTGGAAGGGGTGAATTAAGTTAAAAAAAAAATCAATGTGTAATAAATTTAAGAGTAAAAACATTTTTATAATAGGTAATAAAAAAAATCTTTGTATTGAACTAAAGCCCATGACAAGCCTTAAGAAGATCCGTCCCTCGATGTGTAGCTAATTGATATATTTGATCGTCCTGTAGATCTATTTGCCTCATATACAAATTGAGCCTTCATTTTAGTTGCTCAATCAATTCAAGTCTTCCTATCTAGCTAATCTTTATAGTATTAGGATTCATGCGAGTTAGAGATGTTGATGCGGTCCGACCCTGATTGTTGTTTTGGTGTTGACATCGATTTTAGTTCAGATTGATGATTATGATGATTATGATTAAGTTCTGATCGGAGATCAGACATGAAATGGAAAATCCTAGCTTGGAGGGCTAGGTATTGAAAAGTCCTAATTCGGAAAAGGTGGGTGAAAAGTCCTAGCTTGGAGGGCTAGGTGAAAAGTCCTAACTTGGAGGGTTAGGTGCAAATTCCCATCTTGGAGAGTTAGGTGAAAAAGTCCTGGCTTGGAGGGTCAGGTCCTAGCTTGGAGGGCTAGGTCTGGAAAAGTCCTAATTCGGAGGGGTTGGGTGAAAAGTCCTAGCTTGGAGGGCTAGGTGAAAAGTCCTAACTTGGAGGGTTAGGTGCAAATTCCCAACTTGGAGGGTTAGGTGAAAAATCCTTAGCTTGGAGGGCTAAGGTGGATGAAAACCAAGCTTGGAGGGCTAGGTTTGAGTCGCTGGATTGGTCTGGTGATCGATCAGGGAAGCTGACACGCTGCTCCATCGTGGATTGGTCTGGTGACTGATCTAGCAATGACTGATCGGTCTGGTGACCGATCAGGGAGCACACAGTGAGGTTGGGAACCTACTGTGCGGCTCCTGATCGATCTGGTGACCGATCAGGGAGTATGCGTTTCACCCACTGCTTGGCTCCTGATCGGTCTGGTGACCGATCAGGAAGCACTCAGTGAGGTTGAGTTCCCCTGCTGATCTGCTCCTGATCTGTCTGATGACCGATCTGGCTCACTGTGCAGATCGTTCTGGAGAACGATCCAGCTTTGCGAGTTCCTCACTAAGATCGATCAGGACGGAGCCTGATCGGTCTGGTCATGATCTGATCGGTCTGATGACCGATCAGGAGGCTTCTTGATCGATCCGGCAACCGATCAGGAGGTTTAGATTGCGAAACTCAGAAATCGCCTGGAATAGGGGTGGATCGGTCCGGTGATCGATCCACAACTTGGGATCGGTCTGGTGATCGGTCCAGGAGAGTCCCAAAGAAATCGCGATTTCTGATTGAGCGTTGGGGATCGATCAGGACGAAGCCTGATCGGTCTGAACCCATCCTGATCGGTCTGGTAACCGATCAGGAGACCCTCTGATCGGTCCGGTGACCGATCACTTTAATTCAAAATGCACTGTCAGACGCTCTGATCGCGTCTGAACGTATCCGATTCTCTGCGCTTAATCTCTGTTGCTTGATTTTCTGTTTGATATGCTGCTCTAATGATCTGATTAAGCTGCAGGTGACAAGGAAGGATTCAAACATTCAAGGAGAAGTCAATGGAGGCTTTCCTTGGAGCAGGTTTGTCCGTTTTCCATCTCAGGTTGCAACGGCTGGAGCTGCAGACTGGAGCTTGGCTGAGGGAAGCTCAGAGAGTCCATGGAGAGCTCAGTGGTAGCTGGTGTTGGCAGGGAAGCAGCTGGAGGCTGCAGGAGATGGTGTCACCTGGTGCTGAGTGGAGAAACAAAAGGGCTCAAGAAAGCTTCGTTGAAGCAGAGTTCGAATTTGAGTTCTTGCTGCGCCCTTGCATTCTCCACATCTTGCTTGTATGTTTTGAAGTGTGATTATCTTGTGCAAGCAACCACAATCTGTGAAGCAACCACTCATTACTTGAGCGCTTGAAGGAAGGGACAAGAAGCTCCGAGTCCAACAGCAAGAAGACACGAGGAGAAGGCTCTTGCGTGAGATCGTCGCTGGGTGGAGCTCTGAGGGAGCTTGCTGTGTTCTTGTCTTTGCTAAGTGCTAAGTAAGATCTTTCTTGTATTTCATTGTGCTTAACCTATATTTGTGATTGAAAGGCTATGGAGAGGTTTCTCCACCGTGAAAGAGGTTGCTTTCTATCCGGTGATAACCAGGGCTTGATCTGCCGACGATCAAGGGATCACCCACCTTAAGGGCACGCCAAGGAGTAGGGGCAAGTTATCCCCGAACCTTGTAAACCCTCCTTGTTAGCGATCTTGCTAGTTGTGTTTGTTTGCCTTCGTTTTCTATTTCCTGTTTTCTGCTTACTCTGTGTTTGCTACCTCCGCTGTTCTACTGATAAGTTTGAGTGCAGAAATTCAATAAGCCTCTAAGTCCAAGTGTTTAGCTATATTCACCCCCCTCTCTAGCCATCCGGGTTCCAACAAGTGGTATCAGAGCTTGGGGCTCTATTTTTGCAAATTAACAACCGAGAGCTATCTTCCATGGCATTGAGAGAGGGCTTTAGCACCACCCGACTGTTGGATCGAGAGAGTACGATAGAGGGGGGTGAATATCGTAAATCGTTCGGATTTAGAGATAGAGAAATCGCACAGCGGAAATTAAAACACGACACACGAACACAGGTAGTTTTACTTGGTTCGGAGCCTAGGTCGACTCCTACTCCAAGGCCTACTGTCGTTGACCGTTTACTTTGGGCAATTCTATATGAGGCGCAAAAACAGTTTACAAAGATTGATTACAATATTAGTATAGTAAACTGAAAGAGAACAGTTCTTCGTTACCGACGTCCGGTGTAGAAAATTTATCTCGGAGCAGAGGGACGTCGTCGGCGCTTTCGTGTCGAGTTGGAAGGTTTCTGAGGCGAAGCGCAGGAGCAGAAGAACGTAACAGCGTTGGAAGCAGTTGTATCCAGGCTTGAGGGGTCGAGGGCCTTTTATAGGGTTCTGAGGGCGCCCTGGAGCACGGGGGAGCCCTCCACGTGGCCTGTGATCCGCTCACTTCGCGGTCAGCGAGTTATCCCTTCAAAATCGGGATAAGTCCTTGACGGGTGCGCCCGAGAAGCCGAGGGCGCCCTGGCTGACCTTTTCAGCGGGAGTATCGGCTGGATGAGACTTATCCTCATCGCTGACTTCAGGCGCGGGGCGCCCTGGGTGTTGAGGGCACCCCGGCCAGTATTCAGCCGAAGCATCTTTTGCTTCATTTGTTTTGTGTTCACCTTGGGGGCGTCCGGGATACTCAGGGCGCCCTACTCAGCTGCTGCCTCACTCCTTTGAGGCTCTCTGAGCTGCAGATACTCGTTCCTTTGGTCCTGCATCCAGGGTTAGTCCGAAAACAACATAAAACAGTAAGTTGTTAGTTTTATACAGCCTTAGCTGTCTTGGTTCTGACTTTGGGTTTCCTAAATGGAACCCTAGGTCGAACCGACGCCTACTGTTCCCTCAACGGAGAACGCGTCCTCACCTACTCCTCTCGGGAGAATGTACCTGATGCCAACCGCTCCTTTGGTTGGACTTTTGCCTAGCGGTCCTTCGCCAGGTCTTGGATACCAAGCTGTCCTTCGCTCGGTGCCTAGCTGTCCTTCGCTAGGTCTTTAGACCCAAGCTGTCATTCGCCTGACGCCTAGCAGTCCTTCGCTAGGGCTTCTGTACCCTGGCATTTCTTCGCCAGTGCCTAGCAGTACTTCGCTAGGGCTTTGTGACATGACATTCCTTCGCTAGTGCCTAACAGTCCTTTGCTAGGACTTTTTACCTTGCACACTACAGTAGCATGTTAGATAACAAGTAAGACTTAACTTTGGAGCCCTGTTGCCATTATCAAAACTCAGGTTCGACTTGGGTGCTTTCTGCACCAACAATCTCCCCCTTTTTGATTTATGGCAACTCGATTCAAAAAGTTAAGTTAATCATAACAGATTTAGTTCCCTCCCCCTAGATTTTTCAAAAAATTCGTGGGGTTTTTTGAAAATAAGTTTTAAGTTTAAAGATGGATTTTCCTTACACTTTTTAACAGAAACTTTGGAGTCAAATTTTTTCAAAAATAATTTTGGTTGTGTACTTTTGGAAAATTTATACAAAAATTAAACTTAAGTTTAAATACTTAGAGAAATTTTGAAAGCTTAAAATTTTGAAAACTTAAGTTTGAGAACTTTTGAAGCCTTAAGTTTTAAAGTACTCAAACAGTTTTGAAAACTTTTAAGTTTAAAGTACATGAAAACTTTAAAGTACTTAGTAGGATTTCAAACACTTAGAACGTTTCTTGAATAACTTGAGTGCTTAAAAAACTTGAGTTTCTAAAGTACTTAGAAGGTTTTCAAAGCTTAGAAGTTTAGAAAAAATTTGAAAGCTAGAAGTTAGAAAAATTTTGAAAGCTTAGAAGTTTAGAATAATTTTGAAAAACTTTTTGAATAAAGGATATGGTTTAAAAAAAAAATTTAAACTCACTCCTTTCCTATCTCTCCCCCTTTGCCATATATCAAAGGGGGGGGGGGGTGAATATTGATCGTGAAAATCTTTTCGTTAACTTCGTAGAAAACTTTCGTTCGTTTTGGACACAGAGTTAGTAGCAGCGGAAACAAACAGAACGAAGAAAACAATACAAGGACATAGCGGGATTTTTACTTGGTTCCCGACCCCCCAGGGTCAGTACATCCAAGGCCTATGCACGGGAACGCCCGTCCACTATTTGTCTCCTTCCCGGACTTTTCGGAGGCCGAGAAACCCGACTTACAGTGCAATATTACAATCAAAAGATAAATAAATTAAATGCGGCATAGTAAAATCAAACCGAACAAACAAGATCTGAAACTCGACCGATCTGGACCTCCGAAGTGCCACGCACTTCCTCCTGGAGCCTCCCGGTCGTAGAGCCTCGTCTTTAGTGCGTTGTCGTCGATCAGAGTGATCAAAATCATACTTGGCAGTTGTTGTTGAAGCAGAGGGGTCGAAGCCCCTTTTATAGCACTCCTGGGGGCGCCCTGGACGTCGGGGGCGGCCCGGAAGACTCGGTCAAACTTTATCCCTGCGTCTACCTCGCCGCAGCTGATAACAGCTTTGACCAGGGTGCCCCGGATCTTCCGGGCGCCCAGCTTGAACCCAGTCAGTGCTAATCCACTGCTTCAGCCTCGCAGCAACTAAACAGGGTTGACCCGGGCGCCCCGGATGTTTCGGGCGTCCCGCTTGACACCTGTTCTGCCTGCTTCACCTAACTGCTGATTTCCTCTTTAGCTCAGGGCGCCCTGGCTGTTGGGGGCGCCCTGGATGATGGGGGTCCCCCCCCCCCGATGGGGGCGCCCTGCTTAATGGCTGCAATCCTATTTTCTGCTTGCTTTGTCTCCGAATCTTGGTACCTACAAGATACAAACACAAAGCATATATACATTTAATATTTGCCTTAGGGACTTGGTTCCAACTTCGGATTTGCACGAAACCCTAGGTCGAACCGGCACAAGTTCCCATCCCCGAGAACTCGCCCTTCACCTACTCCTTTCAGGAGACGGTTGCCACCCAATCCTTCGGGTGGACTTTTGCTTAGCCTCCGATTACTCCGGATCTCGAGACGCCCGAACCCCGACCCATCTCTACTCCTGTCCTTAGTCATCGCTCAGCTAAGTTGCTCAGTCCCTTGGACCAAGACTTCATTACCTAGCAATCCTTCGCCAGGTGCCTAGCAGTCCTTCGCCAGGTCTTCATTCCCTAGCTTTCCTTCGCCAGGTGTCTAGCAGCCCTTCGCTAGGCCTTTTATGCCTAGCAGCCCTTCGCTAGGTGCCTAGCATCCCTTCGCTAGGTCTTCTATGCCTAGCAGCCCTTCGCTAGGTGCCTAGCAGTCCTTCGCTAGGTCTTAGGGTTATGATACCTAGCAGCCCTTCGCTAGGTGCCTAGCAGCCCTTCGCTAGGTCTTAGGGTTACGATACCTAGGTTAACTAGGACATTTCTTCAACTTAGGTTACTTCTCCTTTGCTCCCCTTTGTTTGTTCATTGTATCACTGACTTAAGTGTATTGTCAAACATTAAAACACTTAAAGGAGAACATCATTGATGCAACTTGCACCAACAATCTCCCCCTTTTTGATGTTTGACAATAACTTAAGTTAGATTGGTTTAAAGGGGCTAACTTACTATCCTTGGGAAAAACAAAATAAAGATATAAGTTTTGAAACTCCATTTTTGATTACTCCGGAGAAAATGGGAGAAAATTTTTCTAACTTCTAACTTAAGCACACCTCTCCCCCTTTGTCATACATCAAAAAACAAAAGAACGTTCTTGCACCAACGATGAAAACTTTTGGTTCTTTTTGAAATTATTTATTGCAAAAATTTTTTTTTTTGAAAGCATTTTGTTTGAAAGGTGCATATTTTGAAAAGGATGCTATGCGTTTTGAAAAGTATCAGTACTTTGAAAATTATTATGATCTTTAAAAAATGCAAGTACTCTTGTAATATTTGAAAAATATAAGTATTTTTGGAAAATGCATAACTTTTGAAAGAATGCTATTTTGGAAAATATAAATATTATGCATATTTTGCAAGTACTAACTATTTTTGAAAAAGATGAAACTTTGAAAAATCCAAGTAATTTTTGAAACATAATATTTTACTTGACTATGTTTCTTTTCCAGTCTGACACAATCCTGGGAAACCTTGTTGACTACAAGGACATTTTCCTAAGTGTTCTGGAGATTCTTCCAACTCAAGTAAATATTATTAGTAAAAAAAAGTGATAGTACTTTGAAAAATATATGCTAATACATTTTGAAAAGTGTGTGAACTTTTGAAGACACAAGTTCAGCCTCAGGATCCGGCTGATCAATGGGTTGTCTCGGCTCACCGTCATCAGACTCATCACCATTAACACCACTTGGAGAATCATTCAAACTTAGTCTCCTAAGTTCGAGTTGAACTCCTTCTACATTTTCTGACTGGTCAATTGGTTTTGGAACTTCCTCAAAGACCACATCAGCAGACTCTTCAACTAATCTAGTTTTCTTGTTGTAGACTCGGTAGGCTTTGCTAACTAGGGAGTACCCGACTAGTATCCCTTCATCAGCTTTTGCCGTGAACTTTCCAAGATGATCCTTGGTGTTTAGGATGAACACCTTACAACCAAACACCCTAAGATGTTTAACCGTAGGTGGTTTCCCAAACCAAAGTTCATGGGGAGTCTTTCCTAAAAACCTATGGATGAGAACTCGATTTTGCACATAGCAAGCTGTATTTACAGCTTCAGTCCATAAGTAACTCGGGAGTGAGTACTCATTAAGCATGCTTCGTGCAGCCTCTTGAAGAACACGGTTCTTCCTCTCTACAACACCATTTTGTTGTGGTGTTCTAGGAGTAGAGAACTCATGCCTATATCCCTTAACTTGACAAAATTCTAGAAACCTTTGGTTTTGAAATTCACCACCATGATCACTTCTTATTGTTTTAATTGTTGATGATTTCTCATTTTTAACCCTTCTACAAAAAGAAATGAAAATATCTAAGGTTTGATCCTTATGTTTTAAAAAGTAAGTCCAAGTATATCTAGTAAAATCATCAATAAGAACAAAGCAATATCTACTTCCATACAATGATATGATAGTGCTACAATCAAATAAATCCATGTGAAGTAAATCTAATGCTTTGGAGGTACTTACAGTGCTTTTACCTTTATGTGCAGATTTTGTTTGCTTACCCATTTGACACGCATCACATAATTTATCTTTTCCATACTTGATGCTCGGTAAGCCTCGAACTAGTCCCTTATTGGCCAACTTCCGGATGTTCTTCAAGTTCACATGTGCTAGCCTCTGGTGCCAAAGTGTGGACTCTTCTTCTTTTGACATGAAACACTTAGCAAGAACATTAGTAGCACTTTTAAAAGAAACTTGATAAATATTGTCTACTCTTGCTCCCACTAGTACCGTGTCCAAAGTGTCATTTTGTCTAACTAGACATTGACTTGGTTGGAAGTCAATTGTGTAACCCGTGTCACACAATTGACTGACACATAGGAAATTAAACTTCATCCCCTTGACTAGAAGGACATTTGAGATTCTAAGACATTCGGATATTTGAATGTCTCCTATTCCTATGACCTTAAGGCTACCATTGTTACCAAATGATACATTACCTCTACTCTTCTTGTGAAATGTGGTAAACAATGATCTATCCCCGGTCATGTGTTTGAAGCATCCACTATCAACAAACCAAGTTGATAGATGCTCCCCCTCAATCATAACCTACACAATTCGAAAAATAGAAGTCTTAGGTACCCAAACCTTGGGACCTAAAGCATCAACTAAACATGACTTAGGCACCCATGCCTTGACAACTTTCTTTTGAGTCTTGGGTGTCCTAGATTGTCTCATGTCAGTCCTAGACATGAGAGATACAAATGAGGGTTCTTTAGGGCGGTAACCAATACCGGCCCTATTGTAAACCGCTCTTTGGGCATTTAGGATCATGTCTAGGGTCTTAGAGCTATTTGAGAATTTCCCAAGAATATTCTTGAGCTTCTCAACTTCACTCTTCAATGATTGATTTTCCTCTACTAACCCATTATCATGCATATCACTGATTTCCTCAACCTTAGAGGATTTCAAAGTTTCAATTTCATGTTTCAGTGATTTAACTTCATCTTCTAGCAATTCAACATGTAAATCATCAATGTTATCATCTCTAGAAGCTTTTAATTGAGCAATCTCTAATTGCAATGCTTTAACTTTATTTTTGGATTTCTTAAGCATACTAGTTAAACATGCAATTGCTCTATAATATTTTTCAAGCTCGGGAGAAGTTACCTCTTCATTATCCGAAGATGACGAAGCCACGTTTGAGGAGCTTGAAGTTTCTTCACTGCTCTCCTCTCCAAGAGCCATGAGAGCCACTTGCCTTGTGCTCTTCTCCTCCTTTTCTTCATCGGATGAGCTAGAGGATGACTCATCCCAAGAGGCCTTCAAAGCTTTCTTCTTCTTCTTGGATTTCTCTTCTTTTCTCCTAGGTTTCTCCTCCTTCTTAAGCTTTGGACATTCATTCTTGAAATGCCCTTTCCTACCACACTCAAAGCAAGATGCATTATTCTTATCAAGTTTGGATTCACTAGTGTTACCTCTCCTTTTGAAACGTCGGTCTCTTCGCATCATCCTCCTCACAAAGTTGGCCATTTCGGATGAGGAAGAACCGCTGCCATCCTCCTCGGAATCGGATTCGGATTCGGAAGAAGATGAGGCCTCCTTCTCCTTCTTCTTCTCCTTTTTCTTCTTAGAGACTCGATCCCCTGCAACTAAGGCAATCCTCTTCTCCTTGGGGCCTTTGTTAGCCATTTCATGCAATTCCATCTCACAAAATAAATCATCTAATTTTACAATAGATAAATCCTTGGATACTTTGTAGGCATCTACCATGGATGACCACAAAGCATTCCTTGGAAATGCTTTCAAGACATACCTCACAAGGTCGCGATTTTCGACCTTTTCATCAATTGAATGAAGTCCATTAAGGACTTCCTTGAACCGACTATGGAGCTCACTTACCGACTCATTCTCCTTCATGGAGAGATTTTGAAGTTGATTGAGGAACAAGTCCCTCTTTGCAATCCTCGAGTCTCGGGTGCCTTCATGGAGCTCTATGAGTTTGTTCCACAAATCTTTTGCACTCGTGAAGGGACCAACCTTGATGAGTTGGTCTTTGTTCATGCCGCATTGTAGAGTGACAACCGCCTTAGCGTCGGCTTCACTTTTCTTTGTTTGTTCGGCGGTCCACCGCGAAGATTCGAGTTCCTTACCTTCATCATCCTTAGGAGGGATAAATCCATCCTTCACCGCGAACCACGTATGGATATCCATCTTCAAATAGTATTCCATTTTTGATCTCCAATATTAGAAGTCGGCGCCATCAAAGAATGGAGGTCGGGTGGTGGAGAAGCCTTCTCTCAAAGCCATCTTGTTGAGAACTCTCGGTTGTTAAGCCGTAAACAGAGCAACCTTGCTCTGATACCACTTGTTGGGAACGAGATGGATATAGAGGGGGGGGGTGAATATAGACAATCACTTGCCCCTTAGAAACTTATCACGATTTCTGCAACTCAAATATCAGTAGCACAGTGGAAAGAATGGAAAATAGAGTATGCAGAAAAACCAAATGAAAGCAAAACACACACAACTAGCAAGATCGCTAACAAGGATGGTTTACAAGGTTCGGGGATAACTTGCCCCTACTCCTTGGCGTGCCCTTGAGGTGGGCGATCCCTTGATCGTCGGCAGATCAAGCCCCGGTTAATACCGGATATGAAGCAACCTCCTTCTCGGTGGAGAAACCTCTCCACAGCGTGTTTCAAACAATGATATATAATGAGCACAATGAAACAACAACAAGAAAGATCTTACTCAAACACTTAGCAAGGATAAAACACAGCAAGCTTCCCTGAGCTCCACCCAGTGGCGATCTCACGCAGACCCCTGTCTGCTTCGTGTCTTCCCACTGTCGGACTCCCAGCTTCTTGTTTTCTCCTTCAAGCGCTCAAGTATGATGATTGCTCCTCTATAGCTTGCTTAGAATAGTTGAAGAAATCAAGAACAGCAAGCTTGGTTTTTCCAGGAACTCAAGAGCGCGAAAAGCTTGAAGAACTCTTAGTCGTGCTGAACTCAACTCTCGCGTTCCTTTTTGTTTCTCCGCAAAGCGACAGGTGACACCATCTCTGTAGCTCCCAGCTACTCATCTGTCAACGCCAGCCTCTACTGAGCTATCTCTGGACTCACTGAGCTCCTCAGTCGAGCTCCAGTCTGCAGCTCGCCGTTGCAACCTGAGATGGGAAAAGGGACAAACCTGCTCCAAGGAAAGCGCGCTTTGACTTCTCCTTGAGTGTTTGAATCCTCCCCTGTCACCTAAAACTCAATCAGAGCATTAGAGCAGAAGATCAAGCAGCATATCAAATCTCAGGAACATACATCAGCAAATCGGATACGATCAGACGCTCTGACCACGTCTGACAGTGAAATTTGAATTAAAGTGATCGGTCACCGGACCGATCCAGGGTGTGTGGAACGATCACCAGACCGATCCACCGCTGTGCTGGGATTCCCAGCTCTCATAGCTATACACGCCTGATCGGTCACCAGACCGTTCAGGATGAATCCTGATCGGTCACCAGACCGATCAGATTGGATGACCGATCAGATTGGATCCTGATCGGTCATCCGGACCGATCAGAGCAGATGAACAGTTACTTTTTAATCAAACTCAAGATTCCTGATCGGTCACCAGACTGATCCAAGACTCTGATTTGCAAGGGAACTCACTCACCGTTTGCTCCCTGATCGGTCGCCAGACCGATCAGGAGCAAAACAGCAAGGAAGCAGCCTGCTCCCTGATTGGTCTCCGGATCGATCAGGAGCCACACAGTAGATTCCCAATCTCACTGTGCGCTCCCTGATCGGTCACCAGTCCGATCAGACATAGCTGGATCGGTCACCAGACCGATCCACTAAGGAGCAGCGTGCCAAAAGTCCCTGATCGGTCACCAGACCGATCCAGTGACTCTACCCAGCCCTCCAAGCTAGGGATTCATCCACCTTAGCCCTCCAAGCTAAGGATTTTTCCATCTAACTCTCCAAGTTGGGAATTTGCACCTAACCCTCCAAGTTAGGACTTTTCACCTAGCCCTCCAAGCTAGGACTTTTCACCCAACTCTTCCGAGTTAGAACATCATCCAACCTAGCCCTTCAAGCTAGGCACCTGACCCTCCAAGCCAGGACTTTTTCACCTAATCCTCCAGGATGGGAATTTGCACCTAACCCTCCAAGTTAGGACTTTTCACCTAGCCCTCCAAGCTAGGACTTTTCACCCAACCCTTCCGAATTAGGACTTTTCCAACACCTAGCCCTCCAAGCTAGGATTTTCCACACCTAACCTCCCAGGTTAGGATTTTCCAACACCTAGCCCTCCAAGCTAGGATTTTCCACACCTAACCTCCCAGGTTAGGATTTTCCATATCATGCCTAATCCTCAATTAGGACTTAATCATAATCATCATAATCATCACACCTAACCTCCCAGGTTAGGACTTTCCATATCATGCCTAATCCTCGATCAGGACTTAATCATAATCATCATAATCATCCTCCTAAACTAAAATCGTTGTCAACACCAAAACAACAATCAGGGCCAGACTGCATCAACAATCTCTCCTTTTTTTTATTTGACAACCCGATTTTAAGTTTAGGGATTCTCAATCAATTTTCCAACATTATGAATCATAGGGGAATCCAGATCCTCCCCCTACAACATGGTCATTCTAAACTTAACCAATCCACACTCTCCCCCTTTGTCGAACATCGAAAAGGAGCTAGAGGGGCAGTTAAGATAAACTCCCCCTCAAACCTAGAGGGTCCCAACTCAAAAATGTGATAATTTGTGGATTAATCATACGAACACATGTGAAAAGATTAAGGTAAGACATAACAGTCACATGTATCATATGAGTATGAAGTATAAGATCACAAAGCACGCCATAATATTCATAAGTATCAATGAAGCATGACATTGTAAGCATGAATATGGCAATCATGTAGATAACAGGTACATAATCATCATAGCAGCAATAATAGAATATAAGCATGGCATGTAAAACATGAAAGCATCCAAACAAGTAGCAAAATATGTGTGACTCAAGGTCACACCAACAAAGTCAGAGGGCATATAGCCCAAAAGTATCATAGTCAAATTCCCATAACATGATAAAACAACAAATATCCGAGCTCAAGTGTCAGTAGGAGGGCCGTCATCGCGCATAAGGTCGTCCATCGCAGCATCAATAGGAGCCAAAGACCCTGGTGTAGTACTCACAGAAGGTGCACCTCCAGGAAATGTGTGGCTGCGCCACTCATCATACCTTGTCTTCTGGAGAGTGCGGGTCCCTGAGACGTCGATCTCGATCCGGGTCAGTCTGTGCTCAATAGAGCCGAATCATGATCGGGTCTCCTCGCGGTAAGCCTCGCACAACTGAAGGTCCTGCTGGAGGGTCTGATCCAGCTCCGCGATCTGCCAGCGCAGATCAGGCTCAGGCTCGTCGTAGTCATCATCATCAACCGCAGCGGCTGGCACCTGACCCTGTGGACCTCCCCGTGGTAACTCCTCAAGAACCCTACCATCTTTCCAGATCAACATCCGATCGGGCCCCCGAACAATGATGCCAGACTTGGCGAAAGCACGCCGGCCAAGTCTGCAATCCTGTCGTACCATAGGCACCGTCCGACCCTTGGTAACATCAACACCTACTGACATGAGCCAGTCGGTGATGATGTGACCAAAAGGCATGTAGACAGTGCGGCGGCTGGACTCCTCGCGATAAGTCAAAATGGACTGGAAGATGCTCTCCATAATATCAAAATCCGAACGGCTGTGCATGCCGTAGAGCATCAAATAGTGATAGGGTCGGATCTCAGCTAAGGGTTTTGAGGTGATTGGAAGGATACAATTTGTGATGATCTTGAATAGTATATAGCTAGTGGGAGACAGACGTAGTGCAGCAAAGGTAGGAAAGTCAGGGCCAAGCTCATCAAGACCGTCTGGACGCGGATAACCAAAGAAATACTGATGGATGGAATCAGGGGTGACGTCTGCAAAGGGTGCTAGCAGGAGATTAGGAAGGTCAGGATAGAGCGAATAAAGATTCGGTGATCGTCGACCACCCAAGTACTCAGCCAAAACCTCATATGAAAAGTCAAGGTTCATCTTCCCGACTCGAGTGGTGAACTCGAATCCCCCTTTAGAACTCGGTTGTAGGTTGTTATAAAATTCGGAGACGAGGTCGTAATTTATGGTTCTTTCCAAAGAAAGAAGAAATCCCAGTTTGTAATAAGTAACAATCTCCATAACAGAAGGGCAGAACTCTGTTAAGAAAGGAATGTCAATGGATCTGTAGGGTAAAAGTTTGAATGTCCTAGCTTGAAAGACCTGCTCACAGGCCGCATTTGGGAACCTGGAGCTAGAGGAAGGCTGTGGCCTTCTGGAAGAGGAGGAAGGAGCCTTCCCCCTTGGATTTCCCTCCACGCTCTCTTTTCCTTTAGATGATTTTCTAAGGAGGTTTGAGTTGAACATGACACATAGATTGAATCATACAAGAGTTGATCATCAGATGAGATCCAATTAAAAGATAGAAATAAAAGTTTGGTCATAAGAAATGAGGAAGAGGGTCACAGTAAGAAATAGGTCACGGCACAGCAGCAAGTAAGAACAAAAACCATGGTTAGCTTCACAAACATATATTCTGTGATCTCTTGGAAACGAGAAATGAAGCCAAACACTTACTTTGGTGCCATTGAAATTGTTTGAAGGGATTGGAAGACTCGCTACATAGAAGAACGCGCGTGAAGGAAGAGCCTTCAAGCCGGAGAAAACCGCCCGCAGAGGAGGTCGCACAAGCGTGAAGGAAGACGCAGAGACTTCTCTCGCTCGTTCGCACAGGGTGTTTCGGCGCTAGGGTTCGGGAAAACGACGACTTGGAGAGAGTTAATCGGTTGGTGGATCGGTCCACCAACCAAAATTTAATGCGGTTGATCGGATCACCGCTCGATCTGATCTCGTCCAGACCGATCAGGATACAGCCTGATCGGATTGGAATGGTCCTGATCGGTCGGATGACCGATCAGATATGCTCCTGATCGGTCGGGTGACTGATCAGGATTTGATCAGTAGGGTCCGAAGAGAAACCTCTGAGCTCCCTGATTGGTCTGTGGACTGAACACCACGGGAAGGGGTCAGATCAGTCCAGGGACCGATCAGCCCGATTCCTGATCGGTCCGGTGACCGATCAGGGTTCCTGATACGACCTGGAATGTTCAGTTTCAGAATTTCTGAAATTTCCAAATGATCTTTGATGGATTTTGTCTAACTTGGACAGGTCTTTATGACTAAAATTGATTCTTGAACAAGAATCTAAAGTCCTTATAGGTTCAATAAGCACTTTGACCCATCGTAATGGAATCAAACTCAACCATCAATCAATCAAGCAAATTCAAACAAGTTTTTACTCCAACTTCAAGTTTCCAATCAAGTTGCCTTGATTGGAATGTCCAAGTATGATCATGGAGCCATATACACATATGTTATGCAATGGTTTTCCCCATACTTGGTCACCACCGTGATTATTATCTCGTCAACTCAATTTCTCAAGTGATGCAATGACATTTTGAGAATTTGAGTTGAACCTAGCATCTCACCCCATATCTAGCAAACAAAAACATTTTGGTAACCCTTATAGTTTGTGTGAGATGTTCCCAAAGTTACCCAATTTGTTCCCTAACAATTTGAATTAATCATGAAGGGTTTTGAATACAATTTGAAAATCATGAAGCGCGACACATTCCCAACTCCCGTCTAAGGAAACTAAATTCACTCTCGGGAAGTGGTTTAGTGAAAATGTCAGCTAGGTTTGACTTTGACTCTACATGTGAGAGTATGATGTTCCCCCTAGCTACATGATCTCTAATGAAGTGGTGTCTTACCTCAATATGTTTTGTCCTAGAATAATGGACCGGATTCTTGGTTAAGTTAATTGTGCTAATGTTATCACATAACACTTGCACACCCTTGTAACCCAATCCATAGTCCTCTAAGGTGTGGATCATCCACAATAATTGTGATACACACTCTCTCATGGCGATATATTCTACCTCGGTAGTGGAAAGAGCAACACAATGTTGCTTCCGACTCGACCAACTTACTAAAGACGAACCTAGGAATTGGCAACCCCCACTAGTGCTTTTCCGGTCCAGCTTACATCCAGCGTAGTCGGAATCCATATAGCCCATCAAATCAAAGGATTCGGTACGGGGATACCAAAGACCTACACCAATTGTGCCCTTGAGATATCTCAAAATTCGCTTAACAGCAATTAGGTGAGATTCCTTGGCACAGACTTGATACCTAGCGCACATACCTATAGCAAATAGTATATCTGGTTGACTAGCTGTGAGGTATAGCAAACAACCTATCATGCTTCGATATTGAGTTAGATCAACGGGTTTACCACTCTCATCATTGTCTAATCTTGTGTTTGTAGCCATGGGAGTGGTTACCTCTTTCGAATCACTCATATTGAATTTTCGAAGCATTTCATGTGTGTACTTTGATTGATGCACATGGATACCTGACGGGCCTAAATATACTAATTAAAGTTGTCACGAAATGTATGGGCTCATCAAATTTAAATGTGAATGAAAGCTGGAAACCCTTTTACAATCAAAAGTATGAAAATGTAATATAGGGGCCACAGGTCGTATTTTTCTCGGGGCTAGTTGACGTTGTTTGATTCGCGCTTGTATTTGTGTCGTTTGTGAATTTCGGGTTTCAAATAAATATTTGGGTTTTGGTTTCGAATATATAAGAAGAATGCAATGAAAAGCTAAGCCACTCAATTAAGGGAGCTACACAAGGAGTTGGCACTTAATGATTCAACCAATGGAGACCGAATCAAGCTAAAAGTCTGGACACAAATTTGATATCAAATTCGCAAAACAGGTTGCTAGAAGAATTAATAAAACAGGGCAGGAATTTTCAGCAACAAACAAACTTGGCACAAATCAAGCTAGCTACCAAATTTTAAATCAAACAATTGTAAGGAAGCTCAGATAAGTCCCAATGCATTTGATACACAATAGCTCACTGCAAACTACCTTAAACTTGGCACCAAGTGCTACCTAATCTGCACTTGATACAAAGTGCAGATTTTCCGCAGTTGGCACGCAAAAGAACACTGATTTAGTGGGCTGAAATTCTTGCTACTGACACAGGAATTGTGGACTGCCAACTCTTAAGTTTAAATGACCAATTCACTTGGAAGTCAAACCCATAGTTAAGCATATACTTGAATGAGTGAAGGAGATCAGATTCGGAAGCAAAAGTGCAGAACAAGGACAGAATTTCAGCAACATTGAATGCACAAAGGAATGACAGAAATGCAGAAATGGTGTGAAGAAATTACAGGAATTAAAATGCAAACATTTCAGGAATCAAGTTGAATGCAAAGCAAGACTTCTGAATTAAACTCAAGGGCAGAAATGGTGTTTACAGCTCAGGTACAACTTAATTCGGTTGCAAGTTAAGATGCAAAAAGAAAACTGCTACAAATTCAGAAATTATAAGCATGCAGTGTCAAATTGTTGCTTGATACAAAAACAGATCTACACTAATCTCAAGCAACTGATGTGAAACAACCAAGTGACTGCAGAATTGCTAAGCTAGTGAAATCAGAAACAAGAATCCCAAACCAACTGCTGTGCAGAAATAACCTTGAAGGCAGATGCAGAAATGGAATCTGATGTGCAGCAATTCTGAAACTGATTGGATGCTAAAACTCGACAGAACAACTAAATTCGATTGCAATAGAATTCCATCTCAAATCTCACTGATACACACTTAAACAGATTCGAACTAAGGGCTACAGAATGATTGTATTGCAGAAATAGGATTCAATTTGCAGAAACAGAACTCGATGCAACAATCTGAACCCAAAATGCAGAAATAAATTCAGCTTGCTAAACAACTCAAATCAATTGAGTTAATAAACTAAATGTTGTTTTCAATTGCAAGCATCTAAATTAAATACAAACTGAATTCGCAAGAGCTGCAAAATCAGAACAAACTGGCACGCACGAACAGAATTTCAGAAACATTAACAGGAATTGGCACACAAGGTTTTAAACAGAAATAAACTGAAATTAAATGCAATCTATCACTACACAAGTTACTTAACTACTCGACTTGAAGATTGAAACTAAATTACAACTAAACAATTAAGAAAACGAGAACAACCAAATCTAAAATTCGAAAACAGTAAGAACTACAGCAGTAATTAAAATTACAGCTAAACAAACGAATTTAACCAAAGAAATCTAAACTCAATCACTCCCTAGCATCAAGAACTTCTTGGTCGTCAATCAAGAGCCGGCTTCGAACCCCTAGGCTCAGCAAATCAGTGGACATCCATTTCTGAAGTGGATTCTGCCTCTAATCTGTGCTTGATGGAATTTTGATCCGATTCTCTCCATCTCAATTGGGTGAGCTGTGATGATGAATTGCGAGGCTTCTAAACTCATCTGAGAACCCCTACAAATGGCTCAGAAGCTTGGAAGTGGATTGTGGTTGAGAAGAAAAGAGTCGGACTGAGAACTGCCGGAACCCCCAAGAAATCCTCTGTTCCAGCGCAAATGGACAGAATTCTTCAAGGAATCGATCCCCAAAGACTCAGAACTCGATCCAAGGTGGAGATTTAGTGGACGCGCCTCCTTGATGAAGAAAAATGAGCTAAAACAGTGAAGAAACGAAGAAGATGATGAACAGCGGCGGAGACGCGACGAAGGAGAAGGCAGCTGCGTTTTTGATTAAATAGGAATCAATGGACGGCTCAGATCGATCGGAGGAGATCCAACGGCTGATCTTGCTCTGATTGAAGCCAAACTTTTATGATGATGATCTGGGGTCAGGATCTGCCTTGTGGTAGCTCGGATCCTCCAGATGTGCAACGGATGGTCCAGATCAACTCTATCTGTGAATGGACGCTCTAGAACCCTCCTTGCTTGATCCAACGGCTGATTTAGCTCTGATTGGGATGAAACCTTCAGATCTTGATCATAGAGCTTGATCAACCCTAACCCTAGCTCGGATTGCTTCAGATCGTCCCGGATGGCTCAGATCTAGCCGCTCTTGAATCGGACGGCCCGGATTAATCGTAGGCTTGATAATTCGATCCGGTTCACATCCGACTCAGGTTTGACCCAGTATGCCCTAGGTCTAGGATCCTTTCATGCCTACAAAAATATATCAGAAAATTAGTGGCCAAATAATCCAAAAATTATGTAATTTTGCAATTAAGTCCAAAATAAGATAAAGTTCCAAAACCTAGGGTAAAATCATAATTAAGCAATGAAACATGGGTCAAACATGGATTTTAGCAATTAAAATAATCATAAAATGG